>JAQIUQ010001226.1:0-275991 GCA_030378365.1 Hybognathus amarus | reverse complement strand
GGATGCTCTTGGTTCATTTAGTATTGCTCTTGTCAATTGCTGTAGTCACCTCATGAGTGAAGTTTTCACACTCAGTAGAGCAGTGAGCTCTCCTCTGACAAATCATGACTCATTCAGCTGGAGACAGCATCACCTCTCAGTGCTAAAAGTGCAAAGTTCTACAAAGGCAGGATTTCAGAGGTACCAATATTGTGAATGACTTCAGCCACTAGGATGAAGTCGTTAGATGAAAGTTCAACTATTGAAGACTGTTAGAACTTACAACCTTGAGATAAAAAGAGCAGAATGTTCAAAGAAAAGTCAAAAGATGTGTGTATATACTATATATATATATATATATACATATATGCCAGATTGATGAACAATTTTTACTGATCAAGGTTGATAAGTATTGGTTAATATAAGGTAACTACATCGGATTAAACGGGGGGGCTGACTGCTTTTTTCTTTGCATGATTGTATTTATGGTGCCAATATAAAATGTATTCGTGGTTTTTCTTTTTTAAAAGTCTTATTTTTCATAAACTTCACCTTTATAGTCAGCCGCACTCTCCTCTGTACTCGAACGACTGGTTGACTTCCTGATTCTATGAAAACACTCCCTCAGAAACACGTCGTGGGCTCAGATTGGTTAGTATTGGCCCGGTGTGTTGTGATTGGCTGAACTGTCGCTCACGTTGTCCGAGAAGGTTAACGCCCATTACCTTCACGGGCGAAACGTACATGTCATGAGCTCCGATTCCAGAGAGTAAATATGTGTTCGAACTGCAGTATCAGTTTGAGGCAGAATCAACCGAAGAAAAGCCGAATGAAGAAGTCAAACAAGAACCTCACCACATACTACAGCTCTTACTAAACGTTTCTGGATAATAATTTGCTACATTTTTAACTTTATACACGTTTATTTTACACAATAGCATCTGACTGGCAACAATAGCAACTGACTGGCTACTAATGTTAAACACCAAATAGCGTTCGCATGTTTACGTTCTTGATCAAAATCGGAAAATAAACGCCATAAAGCATATACTACATGAAAAATACGTTTAAAACATTAGTACTTATAGAAAATTCAGGTCCATAATGTTTGTACGCGTTTGTCGTCAGACACAAAATAGCATAGGCCAACTAGTAGTAGCTATAAAGCCAGCGCTGGCATTTAAAAAAAAAAACAAAAAAAAAACACAAGGCTACATCTGGAATTATACATGCAAATACATTTAAAATGATGAAGTCTTAGCCTACTTACAGATTGTGGCCCAACAACTGCTGCCTCAGGTTTTAAAGTCAGGATCTGCTTCATGTTTTAGTAACAGTTTCTTGTTAGAATCCGATGTTGAACTCGATGGAGAATTCTGGAAGCTGTCTTCTGTAAAATGCGCAGCACAGAGAGCTAGATTACGATCATCATTTTCAGGAACATAATCAAACATAAATTGTATCCATTGTTAAGGAAAAATAGAGTCCATGGGAAGCCCAAACACAGAAGACCTAAGAGCTGCAGTGAACAACACACTCGACAAGTCGACGTGCCTCAGGAAATATGCGGCATGCCCTTTCCTGCATATTCTGAGGGAGTGGTTGATGCAAATGTGTGGGTTAGTGACGTACCATAACCCAGCTCTAGTCCCAATAGAGTCGTTTGTGTAGGCAATTATACTTCCTGATTTTTAAAAGACGATATCTCTGCTTACACTGAACTTTCAGCGCTGCAACTTTACAGATACTGTTCATGCACCAACAGCAACATTACACACTATTTAAAATCAAAAAAGTGAAAATGCAGTCAACCCCCCTTTAAGGTCAGGTTTTAGGGGTAGGTTCAAGGTAGTACCTTGTTATTACCAATAATTACCATTACTGTAACAACTATAATAAGGGGAACAGGCAAAACACTAATATCCTCTACAGGTAATCAGTTGTGAAAGCTCTAAAGGGCGCAGGCTAAGTGCTTTACATGCATTCACAACATTCTGCAGCTCGCCCAACATTCAACAGAAAAAGAGTCATTTATCCATTGCAATAACTCCGAAGCTATTTGCTTAAGGTGATAAAACTACATACTGTAGTGCTGCTTTAATCTAAGCATGAGATATTTCGTTTTCATGACTGTTGTTAGTACAACACAATGTTAAAAATGGACTGTATTCGATTAGTAATTTAGATTTAGTAATTTAGATTTAGATTTCATTGCATTAATAATCGTTTTGGTTTATTTACAGATTTAAATGTTCAATGTGATCTCAGACTGTAAACCTATTTCTCTCACATGCGTGTACATTCCTGTGCTATTTTGTTTTCTTGCCGTCTAGAACAATTACTCAGTCATCCAGGTGAAGAAAAAAAACTACAAAAAGCTGTAAAACTGAGGTACAAATGGATGTTCATCTCATCGGTGTAGAAATGCTTCTAACACAGCGAGAACATGATCCTGTGGTGGGCATGGGAACAGGAACCATACAAGACATTTTCCACCAGTCATTTGTGCAGCAATCATAGCCCAAGACATTATTTTCCAAATGATCCTCTCTTATGTCTTGTGATATAAAATGTCTGGGTAGATTCAGGATATGATGACATTGCCCCTGAGGCTGACCCTTCCCAATTAGACAAAGAAGATAAAAAAGGAAGGATGGAAGAGGAGGAAGGAAGGGAGGAAGGGGGGAAACACATTTTGAGTATCATTGAATTGTGTTTTAAAGAAAACCAATTTAAATCCTTTAATATACAGCAATAGTCAGGGGATATGCAAGATGAATGCCAAAATATTCATTGAGTGTCCAGTTACAGTATGCTATTTATAAAAAAGAGAGATGAAAACACAGTCAATAAACAGATCCAACAGATATAAAATAATAATAACAAATATAAAACAGTAGATCCAACAGAAAGTCTTGGCAATAATTCAACTTTCTCTTTGGTGTTATATCTATTAAACCACATTGAACATAACTTTCAGTAGATTTATATATCATAGAGTGTTATAATACTATTAAACAGTTAAATCAACATGACATCTGACTGCGGGAGCTTCAGCTTATGTTTTTTTGTCAAGTGCCTTCGGAAGACGAGAGTTCATTCCAAGATAATATCAGTGTTGGGTAGAGTGTAGTATAATCCACTTTGAAACTAGCTTTATTCAGTCCCACACATAATTTCAAGCTCAATGCAGTCAAGATTTTGCAAGTATAATTACTATAGCTATGCCTATATGCTAGAAGCTACTAAATAAGAGTAAGTACACTGTAGCTACTTAAAGGGGTCATGGCTTTTTAAATGTTTTTATTTTGTTGTCTGGGGTCAACTTATGACGTTCGCTTGGTTTTTACCTTCAAAAACATAAAAATGAATAAGTTATGGGGTATTTTCTTCCCTAGTTTTCAGCCTACTTGAAAAATGCTCGGATTTTATGGCCATATCACATTGAAGACTAGGAAGTAAACGCCCACTGTTTGTGAGTGGATAACAGTTTTGCATATTATAATGAGCTTCACCTCTGTCTGTTGGTTTCGGTCGGTACACGTGTGGGAATTTGTTTTGAAAACCACTGTTGTAAAATGGCAACCGGAATGATTCGCCCATACATGTTTGACCCAGAGTCCGATCCCAAATCGCAGGACAATGAACCAACAGCACCTCGATACGGCGGATACTTGTAGACAAATACACATAATTATTAGATATCAAAACGATCTGTAACAATGCAATGCTAACCGAGTAGATAATTATTTCTAAAATAAAAATATTACTCACATAAGTGTGTTGCACCACTCCTGTTGGATCCAATATAGAAGGTACAGCACCTTTTAATCTTCATCGGTCTGCAAATCCAGCCTCTGAACTGTGTCTTGCTCACAAATCAATCCTCTGTGAAATGAAGCGAACATACAGATAATGTTTTACACTCATCAGCTGGAACGTGCATTAAAAACAAATTTTAACCAGGCATTCCTAATATTGGAATCCAGAGGAAGCTTATGCAGCGACGGTTCTTCTTCCACAGCCAGGCACGGCACAACATTTTGTCAAGGGAATGTTTATTGCTGGTAGCTCCGGTTTGTCATCAGCGAGGTATGTCTTTTGTTTACCTATGCGTGAATGCGCGAATCGATGGGCGAGGTCTAAACCGGCCGTGTTGAAGTAGGCGTTAATGAGCGGGTGAGTTTCAGCGTCATTGACGTCATACTTCCACACTTTCAGAAAATGAGACGTTTGTTTAGGCTAGTGTCAATAAAAGCTTTTATTGGACTAACACAGTCGTTTTCAGTTCTGAAACTTACAGAATATTCTTATAATATGATGACCTCTTAGATGTCAAAAGCTCAAGGAAAATTTGATTTCTCAGTTCATCACCCCTTTAAAGGGAATGATGAGATATTTTTTTAACGTGAAGGCAAACTATCTAATGATATAATTTATAATTTAAACAGTCGTTTTCTGCCATATCAAAAACAAAGTGATTTGAATGAACTAACTTAAACAGACATACTCACTAAATAAACTTAGTGTTACCTAGTGACTGTGCAGGAACTACTAGATCTGCTTTTTTACTGTAAAATAATGGTTCAAATCACTAGTAGTTCTCGAAGACTGAATAGGAAACATTTGCATTTTATGACCATGTTGCAGAGTAAAAAAGACAATTGCTCACACCTCAGAAATGTTAATGTTGTAATTGGTAATTAATTACTAATGTTATAAACGGTGGACCATTTATACAAAAATGTTACCCTTTATTTCGATAGTCCACTTTAGACATTATGCTGACTAAGAAACTTTGCAACTACAAGTCAATTACCAGTCATTTAAGTATAGTAGACTGTCAGTATAATATCTGCTAACAATTAATTTTCATGCTCCCCCAACAGACATTCTACTGACCATAAGTAACTATGTGTGCACCTGTCAACTTATTCTACTAACTTCGAACCTTACAGTAATGCCACTGACTAAGTGCAACTTTTTATGTGCTTTTCTGTAGTTCAAACAGTAGAGCGTTGGCGCTTGCAACGCCAAGGTCATGGGTTTGATTACCAGGGAAAGCAAGAACTGATAAGAATGTAAATGTGTACCTAGAAATGCAATGTTAGTCGCTTTGGATAAAAGCATCTGCCAAATGCGTAAATGTTAGTGCAGAACTGGAATCGATGAACAATTACAATCCTTTTTGTGAAAGAAGAAATTAGAAAATATCCTGAAAACAAATATAATCTTTAAATGCATGGAAACAATAGCAACCCATGTGTCACTCAAAGCAAAGATAGACACATTGATGGTGGTTGCATCATTACTTGAAGAGGCTTTATGCATTTTTTTGTGTGAACATAAATAACAAGTGAATAAAGTGGTCATGGATAAAGAGTGCAGTCAAAGGTGAGTCATGCTGAGGGGAACAGTGACAGGTGGGTAAAAAAGATATGGGAAGGGGTCGGACCATCTGTCATCTTTAGATGGCTCACCTGTTCCAGGGGCTGATGATCCTTCTCTCAAATCCCGCTCCAGTTGAGAGCTTGGCATCTGGACAAAGATGGGAAGGGGTGAGGCAGTGGTTCCTCCATGATACCCTTATGACTGAAAACAGTAAGTTAAAGCTTAAGGTTTTACTCAAAATTACTCTTGTACACTTGATCTGTAGCATGCTTTTAAAAAGAGCACTTATTACTGAAATAATATTCTTTAAAGTGTGAAATGAATGGTCTCCGACTGAATTGCATGTTATTTACAAATAAATAAAAATGCATTATATAGTTTACATTTATATTAAATAATTTTTTTTTACATTTATTTTCACCGTTTTAAGAACATCTTTATGTCCCTGTTTCACAGACAGGGCTTAGATTAAGCCAGTGTTAGGCCTTCCATTTCACTAAAACGCCCTCCAGAGATTCAAAATGCAAAACGGAGCTGCAGCGTTTCTAAACTTCTCCATTTTAGGTCTTTTTCTGTTTTAGTTTGGACGGGCAGTGCAAAAGTAGCAAAAGGTCTCAGTTTTTAAATAAAAATGCAGTAGTGTGGACGGGGCCTCAGTCTCTGTAGTCTTTCAGAGGTATTTACGACTACGTTCTCTTTTAAATGGTGGGTTCATCTCTGAACCAATCAGTCTTTTCCAAACGATCTAATTTTGACAATGTTCGTTTTAGGTCTGGAGTGTAAATATTGTGAAAAAAATAGTTCCTTTTTTGCACAAACAAATATACTTAAGTACATCTTTAGATAGACATCAGCAATATTTTCAGATAACTAAAGTGCATCAAGTTCAAAATTAGTTGTTCAAATTTAGTAGACTTTAAGTATACCAATTTCAGTAAACAGTACAATTGCAGTGTATTTATATGTAAATTTGTAGTATACATAAAATTAATGTATTTCATTGGTATATGTTTATTTTTCTCTAGGGTATCTATAATGTTAATGCAACAAATACATAAATATCTCTATCCATCAATACTATATACATAAATTATGAACAAACACCAATAATGTATCAAGTTCGGACTGTTAAATCTAATCTTTGATATAATATTTTAGAGTTTCTCAGTGCAGAAATTCATTTTGGATTTTAATTAGGAACTGAATCACTGTAAAGAAAAATGATCGGTGCATTTTCAAAGCAGTAACTTCTCTACATTTATGTGAAGATACTAATCCCCAGTATTATGGTAATCCTCTGACTGCATTAATGGTTTTAGAGACATTATTCAATTATAGCCTTCACTCATTATAGCCACCATAAAATTGCTTTCAGAGCCGCTAAAACAACTGCGCACTGTCTCTAATGCAAAATGAAGATTAACAATGGTGTGCAATAGGCAGAGGGGCTTTCTACACTATAAATTACACAACATTTTGGCTGATATATGGTTTAATAGAAGCATCAGTGAGCAAATCGAAACCTTTTACAGCGTGGGGCATCACACTTGAACATGTATTAAAAATTGGTTCAGTTTATTATGATTTATTCTGAGAATCAGAGACATGACCTTTTTCTTAGTATGTATCCCAAAGACCCCATACAAGTTTTAGCACTTAATCCCAGATTCCAGCTGGATGTCTGATGAGAACTTTGAAAATGTAAGAATCAGTCTGGCCAAGGAGCCATGGTTAATTATCACTTAACATGAAGCACCATGGGAGAGAAAATGCATGTACGTCTCATGTTCCTATGCACGTGCACACCAACTGAGGTTTTGGAAGATAATAAGGAAATGGTCTCGGATACGGAACATTACCTTTATGTCTTAGCATGTACTATTCAATCTTCCGAATTAATTTCTAAAAAACTAATAAATACTGATTGATTTATAAGATAATTATTTCATAAATTTCTCTCTTTTTTGCACTATCATTACATTTTCGTATGAATAATTATGTCTCATACAGATCTCTTTTGTCATTTGGAGTATTAATGGCTGAATTAACTGTATGACATTTGTTATCGGCCTAGAGAGTAAAATCTTAAGTAACTGCTCTGTAAAAGGCTTGTTTGATTGTGGTTATTACTTTAACATCAGGATAGCTTCTATGAAGACCATCTAATGAACAACTGTAACATGACGGCTCTGGAAATGCGGGCTGAAGATAAATATTGCCTGAGCATATTCATAATTACTGAGTGGAGACTAATACAATTAAGTATCCAGAGGGTAGTGTTCTACATAAATTAACATTCGATATAACACTTAGTCAAAACGCTGACTTAGGAAAATGAGATTATGAGGTAAATAATTGTTTTCATTATTACAAGGTTCACATTCGCTTTAAGATTATTCAAGGCCTGGTGACGGCAGTATTTTGAATATTTATATTATTCAATTCAATATGTCCTGGCTCTTCAAAGCTTTATAATGGCTGTAAAAGGCCGTTTTTGTCCATAAAAGTGCATCTATCAATCATCAAAGTGCTCCACATGCCTCTGTGGTCTTAGTAAAGGCCTATTTGAAGCAATGTATTTGTTCAAGAAAAATATCCATATTTAAACATTTATAAAGTAAAATAACTTCCCAGCAAACAAATTTTGGTTCTGGGAACGTTAGTTTTTGGTTTCCAGAACGTTCCTGAGAACTTTCCCTTAAGGCCATTGCACACTGAGTACGAAATTTTCGGATGCGTTTTTTCGTGTTCGTCAGCCTAAAAATACGTCACGCATAGAAACCTTGCACACAGAGTCCGATGCGTATTTATTAAACCTTTGCGGAAAAAAAACGCAAAAAATTCATTAGTTATCGAATTGGCTGCTCAATCACATCTTATTCGTTCCTATAAATTTCAATCTGATTGAAAGGGGAGGTTTATTAATTTCATAATCCAATATAGAGAAGAGAACAAACACTTGATCGAACTGAAAACCGAAACTGAAAGCACGGCACATATGTGCAATGATTTGAGGACGAGCTCCCCCCGGCCCTGAATTGTCAAAAGACCTCTCAAAATGCTGGCTCTGGATACAAAATCTAAACCCCGATCCGATTAATTTTATGACGGACGAAAGTTTCGGAGGCGGTGTGCAAGCATGATTGACATAATGTGAGGTCGATGATTTTTTTTTTTAACGTGCGGAAATTTCGGACTCGGTGTGGCCTTGGCCTTTTGGGGTTAAGGGAACGTTCCCGGTAACATTCTCCTTACGTTATAAAATGGAACCTAAAAATAACCTACATGGAACGTTCCTATAACGTTCTTGTTTGGTTCCCAAAAAATAACCTCATGGGACCGTTCGGGAACGTTCTGTGTTTGCTGGGTTGCTTCTGGCCAAACAAACACTTCGACTTAAGTCTAAATGCAAATTATGTAAGTAATGCAGATATTTAGGTTACTTCTGATGTCACAAGTTGCCTAGGTTGTGCTTTAGGCGTAAGTAGACTGACGTCTGGCTGTTTGGCCAGAAGCTAAAATTTTACTTTGTAATGACTTCAATACAGAAATGGTCATTCACTGCCATTTTTTTTTATGTGACTCAGATTGTATTTCATCTGAAAGAAGAATGTCCTATACATGGATGACTTGAGGGTGGCTAATTTTCATTTTTGGGTGAACTATCCCTTTAATTTTGTAGATGCTAACTTTTTTGCAAGTCACTTAAATTTACTGTTTACATCCTAAGAGTAATGACCGTAATGGCAGATGGCAAATGTTTTTATGACTTTACTTCCTGCTGCATTTACATCAATATATTCAAAGTACATCTATATGAATATTGCACGCATAGGCTACAGAGTAGCATGATAGTATCACTGTTGATATCCATCTTTGTCCTCCATGGCATGGAGGAGTCTTCACCTGGGGCTTTGCTGGTGCCAATGGCCCTACCAAAGGCCACGCACCCTGTTGTGGGATCATTCCACTGCCACTGTGATCCATCAGTCAACAGAAGAGCAATGGCCACTTCAGGTTTCATCACATCAAATCAGGCCCCCAGTGCTCCACACCCAACTGTAACTTCTTTTAATATTCAGGAAATGAGCAGCCTCAGCTATCACATACTGACAGACACATGCTGCAAGCAGTCAAAAAAGTTTAATCTCATTATATGCTAGCATGGATGAGTCAAACCGCCTGGCTCCAGATGCCCGAAGAGGCCCTTCAGATATGAGTGCATCTGCTCTACCAGTCAGGGATGCTGTGAAGTGCAGCCGCTCAGATCGTGGCTGTACCTTCAGCCTCAAGGCATCCTCTAGAGGTCACAGGACTCAAGGAGCAAATGTCAAAGACAGGAACGTGATGCATTTGTCAGAGCGCCTGAAGTTAATGGGAAGTCCCAATTCTTTCCCCATGCTCCAAGTACACCAGAAAGTCAAACGTCTTGATGGAATTTATGCTACCACTTTATATTACTGTAGATGTCCTTAACTATTACTGTACTAACATTTAAAGGGATCGTTCACTTTGAAATTAATTTTTGATATGTTTCAGCTTACCTCAAGGGCATCCAAGATGTAGGTGTCTTTGTTTCCACAGTATTTTCAATTTTGACATTTTCCAGGTCAAACTCGTTGTTGTCTATCAGTCGGTACACTGGAGGCTAAGGGGGTCCACCAAAAAGCATGCACAGATAAGTCAAAATTAAACATGATTTAATGACTCGTAGATGTAAGTACACATTGATGGCCTAAGACACGAAACAAGTGGTTTTTGTGAGTAAACGAACAGTATTTATATAGTTTTTACCTCGTGTAATCTCAATGACGTCCAAGTGATCTGAATCAGTTGTGCAATGTCCAACCATAGGCGTCATTTTACGGGGGGGACATGTCCCCACCACTTTTTGCCAGGGTTGATTTTGTCCCCACCACTTTTGAAACATCTCACGGTACAGCTGTAGCCTACCAATACAAATAAAACATCTCCAGTTAACAGCATTCGTTTCATTTGTTTGTTAAATAACAGGCGAACTAGCACTGAAATGTGTTGTCTTCTCTCGGAAATGCGCTTCAATCCGATTGCGGAGATTCGTTCGGTGAAATCAGCTACAAAATGCACAAACGTGTCCCCAATCCGCTCTCGTATATTTTTTTCCCTCATCAAAACATATACAATACAACCACTGATAAACATTATTGGTTTTGATGAGGGGAAAAAAACTATAGCGAGTGCGGATTAGAAACCTTGAACCTCCCGAGTCCCGACACGCTAGGCAAAAATTCTACCTCTGGACCATAACATATGCATTACAGGGCGTATATACTCTATATACTCGGACATTGTGCTCATTTTTATTTATGTACGTCAGGAAGCTACAGGACATCGTCTTTCAAAACATGACCTACTCGAAAAGAGAAAAAAGAATGAATGCGTCTATGTCCCCAGCACATTTCAAACCAAACTGACGCCCATGTGTCCAACTGAACCGAACTGAATCAGTTCAATGTTACGCCGGAAGTGATCGCTTGCGTGTGACGTCACTCAATATTTACGCGGAGATTTGGAAAGTTTACCTTTTACTGAAACATATTTAGATATACCAAAGTTCGTCCTTCCATTTCGGTTTCCGTATATCTAAATATGTTTAGCTGAAGGATAAAACTTCTGAAATCTCTGTATAAACAGAAGAGTGACGTATGACGCATGGGCGCGCAAGCGATCACTTCCAGCGCATGCGCAGACCGAAGCTCCCATGTCGCAGATCATTTTGTCATGGCTATGATTACAAGAGGTAAAAACTATATAAAATACTGTTCGTTTTCTCACACAAACCGCTCGTTTCGTGTCTTAGGCCATAAATGTGTACTTACATTTACGAGTCATTAAATCATGTTTAATTTTGACTTCTCTGTGCATGCTTTTTGCTGGACCCTTAGCTTCCAGTGTATGACTGATAGACAACAACGGTTTGACTGAAAAATGTTCAAAATTGAAAATACTGTGGAAACAAAGACACCTACATCTTGGATGCCCTTGAGGTATAAGCTATTGTAAAACATCAAGAATTTATTTCAAAGTGAACTATCCCTTTAAATTAATCATTTGATACAATGCACTTATTGTGTATATAATGGTATATAGGGATTTATATGCTAGGAAATATGGAGTACAAGCTGGCTATTCAGAGAGCATGGTGAATGTTTATAATTTTCAATAAATGGGATACTAAATATAATTTTGGCTAATACGATTTTCCCATTTGATTGGCAAGAATAAACCTGGTGTCCTCCACAGTTTGTGTTCTTTCCAACAACATTTCACTTGAATGTGACAAACTTGTACACACGACTTCAGAAAATGGGAAGTTGGAAATTTCGATAGCACGTAAAGGCATCATAAGGTGACCGGGCTGGTGATGGGAATATATATACATGTAATTAGGCCTACAACCCCACATTTTTTTCTTGTTCAAGAAGCCATTTACTCAAATATACGTTCATAGGGCAGAAGAGACTATTGCAACTTCTGTTTAATGCCTACTTTAAGAGGAAGCTTTACATACCACACGCTAAAGTGGCTCATATGTTTAGTGATTTCACCCCAAAAAGTCTTGGACAGAATACAGTAGAGCTGACTTGACTCACAAGCCTCATTAGTGTCTGGTAAAAAGAATGGATGCATCTAAAGCTGCTCTATGAGTGTGACGAAACTCAGAAATGAGTTTCGATTGAAACACAAAGAACATAACCTTTTGTGTGGAATTAACCCTTAAACCCAACAAAAACATGCGTCTTCTATTGAATGTGTTCACTGGTATGCTATCCATTACCAGCAAGTCAACATGAGAGATCAGTTCTGATGGGACCCTTATAAGAAATTAATAAGGCAGGATTTGAAAGTGCCCGAGGCTGTAGGCGCACACTATGGCAAAATGATTTCAGGCAATTCCTTGTTTTCAATAAGTAATGACCAGTCTTCTCCTTTTATTTACTGCAGGAGACAGGTTTAACAGACTTTATGAGAGCCCTGAAGCCACATGTGCTTACTGGAAGAGAAGTGCAAATCTGGCACATGACCTGTAACTGACATGTAGCAATTAGCAATGCTTCACATGATCACAAATGAGGGAATCACAACTGCAGACATATTAGTGAGCTATCACAACCTTTACACGTTAACACCAGACCTCATTTTCACTTGAGTAGCAGTTTTACAGAGTAACAAAGTTAGGCCTAATCTATTCTGACATCATGACAACCCTAAAACAAGCTGCCCCATGCACATGCACCTTCCTGATCAAATAAAGCAGACTGATCTCATGAAATGGCACGTGTATGACACGCCAATTCGTATTTCTATTTTTGGCGTGCTATCAAACACGCATAATCGCTTTTCAGTGTGTTTATGAACGCTGTTGACTTAACGTCATTACTGTATATATAAATATGACCTACCTCAACCCTGTCCCTAAACCTACCCGTCACTGGGGTTAATAGCATTTATGAGTCTTCCCGTACTATCCTAGGAAAAAAATATCACTCCTCAGATGTACACTACCGGTCAAAAAGTTTAAGATTGTAAGATTTTTTATGTTTTTAAAGAAGTCTCTTCTGCTCACCAACACTGCAATTTTTTCGATAAAAAATACACAAAAAACAGTAATATTGTGAAATATTATGACAATTTAAAAAGACTTTTTTTATGTTAATGTATATTAAAATGTAATTTATTCCTCTGAAAAAAAGCTGAATTTTCAGCATCATTACTCCAGTCTTCAGTGTCACATGATCCTTCACAAATCACTCTAATATGATGATTTTATGCTCCAAAAACATGTATGATTATTATCCATGTTGAAAACAGTTTTTTACATTTTTATTTCAGGATTCTTTGATGAATAGAAAGTTCAAAGAACAGCATTTATTTAATTAGAATATTTTCTAACATTATAAATGTCTTTACTGTAACTTTTGATTAATGTAACTCATCCTTGATGAATAGAAGTATTGATTTCTTATTTATTTCCCCCAAGAATAAAATACAAATTCTTACTGACCCCAAACTTTTTAAAGGGTAGTGTTTAATGTAATAAAAGCTTTCCATTTCAGATAAAAGCTGTTCTTTTGAACTTTCTATTCATCAAAGAATCCTGAAATAAAAATGTAAAAAAACTGTTTTCAACATGGATAATAATCATACATGTTTTTGGAGCATAAAATCATCATATTAGAGTCATTTGTGAAGGATCATGTGACACTGAAGACTGGAGTAATGATACTGAAAATTCAGCTTTTTTCAGAGGAATAAATTACATTTTAATACATATTAACATAAAATTTTAAATTGTCATAATATTTCACAATATTACTGTGTTTTTTGTGTATTTTTTATAAAAAATTGCAGCCTTGGTGAGCAGAAGAGACTTCTTTTGAAAACATAAAAAATCTTACCGATCTTAAACCTTTGACCGGTAGTGTAGATCTACACATTTTGCTTTGTTTCGCCCGGATATTTAACTGTGTGTACATACGTGTGGAATCTCTTGGACATTAATGGCGTAGACATACACACGCGGATACACAGCGGATAGCTCAAAATGCATATAGATAACACGCCACTTGACTTGAAAGTGCCGTGTATGTTAACGCGAAAGTAATGATGTCATGTTGAAATAAAGACAATAACAAAGGAGAACAACCCTGAATAATTATAGTTAAAGTGGTTGAAATCTTGTTAAACCAACATCGTTTGTAGTTGTCAAGAAGTTATTGGCAGAACGAGACATTTTGAATCAAATCCAAAGTGGCTAATGGTATTTATAGGTGCAACTAATAAGAAAACATTCAACTTTTTACAGTGTTAAGTCTTTACTTTTCAACGAAACTACTTTAGAAAGAAAGATCAAATATTGCATAACATACTCTCTCAAAGATACATCTGGAGGGGAAAAGCCTGTTTTGAATCTTTCCAATGCATTCTCCTCTCCCTCCATGTCTGGTTTTGATAAGCTCATAAGTGCATTTCAGAGAACGCAGGCATCCTCTGCAGCATTCCAGTAACTGGTCTCTATGAGGTCAATTAGCCATAATGGTCCACTAATGTGGTTTACTTGAATTGTAATTGGATTTGGATAAGCCAGTGGTCTCTATAATGTCCTGTATGCATGGATAAAAATGCATGTCAATTACTACTGTTACTCTCATTACGTATGACATTCGTCTTGAGATGCATTCAAGAAACCTCTGGGCTTCAAATTTTGCGAAACATCTAAATAAAAGTATGCACAGTTTGATTAAGAAACATCACAACAATAAAAATAAAAGAAATAGAACAAGCACATTAATTAATTCTCAGCAACATGAGCAGTTTTCATTTCAACAAATAACTTGGCCTTTATTGTTGGAGCTGATACTGGAACATATTCAACTCCTGTTGTTCTGCGGCTGACGATTAAACAACAGTTCTCAAGAAAGATTTTCTTCCTCCCCAGCTGTGGAATAAACATGCCAGCATTAAAGGAAACAAAATTCCCTCTGAGACTAGATTGATTTGACCATCCATTCGCTGTGATGCTGGCAATTTTTTTGTATATGTTCAGTTGTTTCATTATGCTAATGAAAATACCCATCAGAGGCTCAGAAATACAACACAAAAGCTTAACTGCCAGTATTATTCAGAATGGAACGCAAAGACATTTGTGAAAATTAAAATCCAAATACAATGTGTGTGTTCATCAATATTTATTCAAGGAAAGGAAAAATTTAGAAAGAATCTTCCCAGATTTCATGTTCTCAAAAGTAAAACTCCACAGTTTTCAATGTTAAAACGCATTCCTATCCAGACGTAATGTGCAGAGACAACTATAAGTAAGCCATTCGGTGGTTGATTTCCCTGAAGAGTGTGATATGTGGCTTCGTGGAGCTTTCATCATCACCCTGTTTGTTTGAGCCATCCAACATGTCAACTTCTGGCTCAACCAATGGCGTTACTTTGTGGTGGGACTGTGTGTGGTTTGTCCCAACAATGCAGGAGTTGGGGAGTGTTTCAAATCGAATAAATTCTTATTTTAAAAAAATCAGCTTAGTACCGCTAATGGCACAGAAATGAAACACCTCAACCCCTTAAGTGTCACGGGCCCACTGGTGGGCCCAAATCCATTACATTTTTAAAACACTATTATCCTACACTAAACTTGACAAACTATATATCATATGAAAGCTTAGAATCTCTAGTTTTCATATTTGGTGATTGATTTTCCAAATATATTACAGAGGAGCCGTAATTTATCAATTTGCAACAATAATATTTTCATACTCTAAGGCGTGTTTAGACCTTTATTTTGAAATTGTGACGAACATGAAAAATCATGAAAGAAGGGTAGAAACCTGTTTGTTTTCATACCTTTTTGAGTTCAAAAGATAGCCTCCATTCAATTATTTTATAATTATAAAATTTTTTATTTTATATGGAAATGGAGGTGCCCTTTATATGGGCAGTAATGGAGTCTGGTTGTGCCCTAGTGAAAAAGTGTGGTACTGCGCCCAAACAAAATCTTACTGAAAGCTCATTTTTTGAGATATCAACCTAAAATTTGAAACACAACTTATTCAGATTTTTGGCTTTGATTTTTTTTTTGTGCCGTTTTAGAGTCGCCCAGGATTTGAAAATATATATTTTATATAAATACGAATAATTAATTTTTTTATATTGTACATTTTCATAAACTCAAACTTCTATAACTTTTTTTTCTGTTTCACATTCTTTATTTATTTCACTTCTACCAAAATCTGCCAAATGTCTTCTTTAAAAAGAGACCAATCTTACGTCTATATTCCAAAGCATTCTTGAATTACAACCATTTAAGTTCGAAATGTGCATTTTCATCTATATTCAAAAAAGGGGGGTGACACTTAAGGGGTTAAGTAATGCAGCATTGATTCTCAGCAGCTGAGTGGACCATAGTGCCCCAGACACTTGGAAACAAGTCACTGCAGATGTAAAATATGTAAAATTCATACATACTGACTGGAAGTGTGTGCCATTACTACAATGTGAAATAAGGAAAGAAATTAGGCTCCTTTTCAGCAGCAATGTGTTCACACTTCAATTCTCATTGCCTCTTTCAGGTCTGGACCAAAGAAGAAAATGATGCACTTATCCCTGGTTCAAACAGTGGACAATCTGTGTATTTTTAGCAAACAAATTGGTTTTAATTTTTGATGGAACTTATCAAACATCCAAATCAATGCAGTGTGCTGGGCTAAATGCGCTAGTTGTATGTGTTACATGGTTTTTACCCATTTACTGAGAACTCGTGAAGAGCTTAAAAATGAAACAAACACAAACAAAGATCTGTACCCCAAGTATAATATCCCGGTTTTTAAAATCCGGGATATGAGCATATTTGGGGTTTTGCCGGTGTTTACACGGCTGTTCGCAACCGGGTTATTGCTAATATCCCGGTTTTGAACAGGTTACTGGCTGCATGTAAACGCAGTCACTGAATAAAGTTAGAAAAGTGAAATCATAATCAACCACCTCTTTAAATGAACTAGGTTAAATGAACTAAAAATGCCTTTACAACTTTACTGAAAACCTTGATCATGCATATTCATAGTATGATACAGACTCATTTGCAATCTACCACACAAATGGTGTATTCAATTTTTAAAATTGCAACTTTGCTGCTTATTTTTGTGATGTAATTTATTTTTATTTTTTATTTTAAAAGTGCAACAAGATGCGGGTGCCCCAGGGCAAAACTTGCTTCTTAAATGAATAGTGTCATCAGGCTCTAATCTAGTCAGTTTTTTAATTGTTGTTCATTCACAAAATATCTTTAACTTTTTGAAAGCCTTATCTCAATGTTTTAAAGGGACAATTCTCTAAGAAGTATTACTCATACAACTTGAGAAATAGCTTGAGTGAGCAGTTAAAGTTAGAAAAACCCAAGGCCTTTTTTCCCTTCAAATCCTTAGCTCCCTTCATCACACATAACGGGAATAAACTGCTCTTGTACCTTTCAACAATACCTATGGGTTACGCTTCAGCAGTGAAAAAATGTACCTGATTCTTCATCTGCTTTTCCCCATCTAGTAACGTACAGTGCATATCTGGGCAGACATTTTTCTTTTAAAGTGACAGATTTATCTCTTTCTGTTACAACTTGTCAGAAGTGCCAAGCTTCAATTTTTCCAAGGCCTGGTTGTTATTGTGCTTCCCAGTTTCCCCTTTCTTCCTTTCTGGCTGATAAAAACTAATGAAAAAATCACATCTTTCACCAAGTTGCAAGAGCAGCATGATTCAAGTGGCTGCAATTTTTGTATGACATTAAAATCTGTTGTTTGCAGGCATTCAACACTCGCACATTCCAAACAGATCCAGTGATGAGAAGCAACACCATTTCTTTGGAAAGCAGAAGCGTGCTGAGATAATGATCTTCTAGCAGCTGCTTGATAACTGCATCTTCCGTTGTGGGGCATTTTCTATGGTCGTATGATTCACATATTATAAATGTATAGATTGATTAGGGGCATGGAATTTGTAAATAAATAAATAAATGGTGCAAACAAACACTTGACTACTCCATAGTCCCTAAAAAAATGGGGAAACATTTTGGTGCAAGTCATTTGAATTTTGAGCATCAGAACTTCGTCTACTTTAACAAATCTCTTGAACTCTCGTCTCAGGCCTATAAGGAAAAAAAAAAAGGTGTACAAGTGTACAAATACACTCACCGGCCACTTTATTAGGTACCCCATGCTAGTAACGGGTTGGACCCCCTTTTGCCTTCAGAACTGCCTCAATTCTTTGTGGCATAGATTCAACAAGGTGCTGGAAGCATTCCTCAGGGAGTTTGGTCCATATTGACATGATGGCATCACACAGTTGCCGCAGATTTGTCGGCTGCACATCCATGATGCGATCTTCCCGTTCCACCACATCCCAAAGATGCTCTATTGGATTGAGATCTGGTGACTGTGGAGGCCATTTGAGTACAGCGAACTCATTGTCATGTTCAAGAAACCAGTCTGAGATGATTCCAGCTTTATGACATGGCGCATTATCCTGCTGAAAGTAGCCATCAGAAGTTGGGTACATTGTGGTCATAAAGGGATGGACATGGTCAGCAACAATACTCAGGTAGGCTGTGGCGTTGCAACGATGCTCAATTGGTACCAAGGGGCCCAAAGAGTGCCAAGAAAATATTCCCCACACCATGACACCACCACCACCAGCCTGAACCGTTGATACAAGGCAGGATGGATCCATGCTTTCATGTTGTAGACGCCAAATTCTGACCCTACCATCCGAATGTCGCAGCAGAAATCGAGACTCATCAGACCAGGCAACGTTTTTCCAATCTTCTATTGTCCAATTTCGATGAGCTTGTGCAAATTGTAGCCTCAGTTTCCTGTTCTTAGCTGAAAGGAGTGGCACCTGGTGTGGTCTTCTGCTGCTGTAGCCCATCTGCCTCAAAGTTCGACCGTACTGTGCGTTCAGAGATGCTCTTCTGCCCACCTTGGTTGTAACGGGTGGTTATTTGAGTCACTGTTGCCCTTCTATCAGCTCGAACCAGTCTGGCCATTCTCCTCTGACCTCTGGCATCAACAAGGCATTTCCGCCCACAGAACTGCCGCTCACTGGATGTTTTTTCTTTTCGGACCATTCTCTGTAAACCCTAGAGATGGTTGTGCGTGAAAATCCCAGTAGATTAGCAGTTTCTGAAATACTCAGACCAGCCCTTCTGGCACCAACAATCATGCCACGTTCAAAGTCACTCAAATCACCTTTCTTCCCCATACTGATGCTCGGTTTGAACTGCAGGAGATTGTCTTGACCATGTCTACATGCCTAAATGCACTGAGTTGCCGCCATGTGATTGGCTGCTTAGAAATTAAGTGTTAACGAGCAGTTGGACAGGTGTACCTAATAAAGTGGCCGGTGAGTGTAGAGTCTGCTTTGTACACCACCAAAAGCATAAATAAAAGTAAATCAAAGTACAAGAACAAGATAACTTAACTCCGAAGATGTAAACAATCTTTTAGTTGACCTCTGAACTTGAATTGCTCTTTGCCCGTGATTGCTGTTCAATCGCTGTGCCGCTTGTCCCCGGGCAAGCACTCAAACAAAGAGCATAATTCATAAGTGCATCGCTTTCACTAATGACTGACTCCACTTCCTCACGGATGCCTGTCACATGAACCCGTAGCGCACCCATAGGAAGAGATTAGATAATAAGAAAAAACAATAATAATGAGAAATCAAGTTTTGGGCTGCAGCTAAAATGGGGGAACTAAGCTAAATATTGAAATCGAATCTGTTTCTGCAACAGGTACAATGGCAGCAAAGAGTGTTATATTGACTTAATTTGGTATAGTGATCATATCATTCCCACACTTCCTCTGCCTTCATTTGCATTTTAACTTTTAATTAGAGAACATTAACAAAACCGACGTACTGCAGGGCCAGCTCCCACAACCAGATCTGTACTGTGAAGTCTTATGCACTCAAGTGTCAGCGGGTATTTAAAGCCCTGCAGAGTTTTGAGAATTAACATTTGACAATTGTTCAAGCATACTGTGTGAAATCAATATAAATGACTTATTTTCTGCCCATAACATTGCTTGTTTCCACAAGCAGGGTACAAAATAGGACCTTTTCATTTTCTACAAATGGTCAGTGAAGGAATTTACCGTGTAAGAAATGTTTTCGGATCTATAGCTCACCCAGAATCAACTCTTCCTTTCTACAGTACTTACAGTGTACATATCTAGAAAGTACTGGCTAATATAAGGTAAGTACATGGAACAGGGTTTCAGGGTAGGTTCAGGGTTAGTACTAGTTATTACCCAGTAATTAGTTACTAAAATAAGTACATAGTATTTACATGGTAACTGGACAAGCGTTACCAAAAAAAGTTCTCAAAAAGTTAACATTATTTATACATCGTTCATGGAACGTTTTTAACTTAATGTTTAGGATGTTCGCCTAGCATTTTTTAAATATTAATACTCAGAGATTAATCAAACGTAACATTGCCACGATGTTTGCAAAATTATAAAATCGCCAACCCAGAGGAAGTCAAACTAAAAGTTACATTAACCATTTTACTCTTTATACATTTTACATGAGGTTTTCCATTTTTGCAAACCTCACTAAATTTGTGTTATTTTGTTACTACAACGAAGAACATTTGAAATAAACCTCCAAATTAAATAAACTTTTAATTTAAAAATTATTTCAAAGTTTAAAAAAAAATCCACAATGGGTAACAGGGTTGAAAGTAACAAAGTTGTAATTTAAATTAAGTTAAAACTAAAACTGCCAATAAATTTAAGTTTGATCCAAAAAAAATCCTCTTTTTCCTTATTGTTACTTGAGTTGAGCTTGAATAGACACTACAATATCTGTGCAAATATTTTTTATAAAAAGAAGAAAGAAAAAGCAATGGACACAAAAGTGTACCTTACTTGTGGGAATGTGCCTATTCTCTCTTTTGTCACTTTCTCACCTGTGAGGGATTACAGAGAGCAATAATGAAGACAATATGAGAGTTAGTGTTACGGACATACTCGCAAAAGTCTCGCTGTATGAGCAGCGTCTTGGGACGCTTTACACATTGCCTCTCACAAGACGATGATCCTTGCTTTACTTTGCATGGCCGATTCTCATTTCTTTGGCTAATATGCCATAAATTAATGATAAGCCGTCACCCATGCTGTAGGTCCGAGGGCATGTTGGGGGAACGGGAGCCAGATAATTTTTCCATTTCACACTTGAATTTTTAATAGCTCTGTTTAATCCAGACGTATCAGGCAGAGGCCTGGAGCCTCCCTCAGATGACAGACGAGTGAAACTGGCTGTATGATCAGCATGGACTAAACACCCTGACTAAACAGATGTCGTTTTTAGATGAAATTACAGTTTACAAACAAATGCTCTGCGGCAACTTCCGGCTTCTCTTTGCAATCTGGAAAAGAGCTGTTAAATCATTCAAATTGAGCTGAAAATCAACCAAATGGGCTTAAACACCCCTTTTCCATTTCAAATTTCCACAGCTCAGATACTCAGATACAAAAATCAAGTAAAAGGGAACATATGAAGAGTTCAGATGCAAAAGCCTCTAAATGCCATTTGAAATTTTCTTCTAAAATGACCATTTTTTATTAAGAGTGTATATTTAAGTTCAGTAATTTCACTTAAATTACAATTAATAGGTAATCTTCATTGCCATTTAAGTGAAATCACTGAACTTAAATATACAAGCTTGATAAAAATGATAATTTTAGAAGAAAATTTCAAATGGCACTTAGAGGCTTTTGCATCTGAACTCTTCATATAAACAATACCACCATATGAAATTCTTATGGGCTGAATTAGACTTCTTTTTGCCATATATAACCACCATATATAAAACTAATAATATAAAAAGTCAAATATTATTGTTTATTGGACTAATGAGTATTTACAGTAAAGCAGCAGTCCGTAAGTTTTTCCTCTATGTCGCCCTCTCTGTTAGAAATATCCAATTGCAGTTATTCACAGAATTATCAGCTTTACATGAGTTGTGCCACGGCAAGGCACAGCACGGATGAATCCAATGTTTTGAGGTGAATATGCGGCTGTGACACACTCTGTTTTAGAAGTATGACCAACATAATTTTCACAGAAAATGTCATCTAACAAGTAAGTAACACCCACTTTTGTTCTGACCAACTACGGGAAAAAAATCTTTGCAATAAATCGAGCTGATTAAATCTAACAATCACGTATCATATCACGTCAAAACGTGCAAAATATACTTTGTTCTCAAATTGTTTTAATGCCATGGGCCTAATTTTCTGCCAGATGTCCTGGACATCTTGTTCAGATACATTAGTTGTTACATCATGGATTAGATAAAATACCAACAGATAAAAAATGTAAACCTGACAGCCAGTGCTATAAATCTCATAACGGGCCATGTTTGGATCTTCCAACAGGACAGTGATCCAAAAACACATCAAAATCAAAACTAAAATGGGTCATTGAGCACAAAACCAAGCATCTGCAAATGGCCATTCCAGTCCCTGACCTGAACCCTACAGAAAATGAGTGGGCTGAACTGAAAACAAGAACATGGATCTGGGAATGTATCGGGATCTGGAGAGATTCTGTATGGAGGAATGGTCTCTGAAATTCATCAGGCATTATAGGAGAAAACTCAGAGCTGTTATCTTGGCAAAAGAAGGGTGCAAAAAGTAAGTTTGATTATATTCAACAAGGGGGCAAATAATTCTGACCAGCACTGCATTTCTAGATCAATTATCACTACATAAAAAAAAAACTCTACTAAAAAAATAAGTCATGATAATTTAATTTATATGGTACACATCCAATGAGCCCATTAAACTTCATTTGAATATATTGCTTTGTCTGTAATTAATTTCAGATTCTTTTTTTTGACAAGCTTAAGAAAAACATTTGTCCTTATTTTACATTCATAGTGAAGAGAAATATACTGACAGCATGAATGCCAATATAGTTGACATGCAGTGAAGTGGGGCCTGTTGAATGGATGATTAACTCTGAATTATTAAAAAGTAATTTCCTCATTTGTTTCAGACATTGGCTTCCTTTCACTGTCAGCTAGATGCCAGCACAGCATCAGAGTCATTTAAAACACAGTGAAGTGGAAAGGCATTGAGAAGCCAACTTGACAACAGCCATTTGCCCTTTGCCCATGAAATTTCACACAAAACAGCTTAGTGTCCAATTACACTCACAGCTTTATTTCAAAAGACATTAACAGCGAAATGGAACAAAAGTTTAGCCCATAATCAAATAGAAGCAGTCTGTGAGTCTGTCTGGCATAACATTTGAAAGGATTTATGATGTAAATGGACTTATAGTTTAATGTTTTTAGATTGTCTTTTGAGAGGCAGAGAATAAAAACTGCATTATGGACAATATGCCCAAGGCAGAGCATTTTCTACCAATAAATAAGACATTTAAGTGTTGTTACTTGAAGCTAAACATGGCATGTCATGGAAACCATCTCAATCTTATAAAAATTCAATTATTGTTGTGCAAGTGGGTTTATGAAAAATTGTATTGTACTAATGGAAGTATGTGCTTATATCATCAGTGTTGTCATAACGTTTCCTATGCATTCTATGTATGATAGACTTCGTGAGTTGCACTTTCTGGTGATCCTGTTAAGATTTTTTACCAACTGCCTGGTAAAAAAAAAAGTACTTTTTGATGACCTAAAATAAATGAAAATGACCTTTTAAAAGAATACAGAAATTGAATGTTACTCTTGAGGCATCTTTATATAGCTGAGTTAAGGTTGATCTGTGCCTGATCAAAATTCTGTATAAAAAGATGTAATGCAGCTAAGTCTGACTAAATTATGGCTTCTCTGACCCACTTCAGCCCTTGGTATCAAAGTATACAGTTATAATTGCTGTGTAAATGCATGTACGCCACCTCTAAGCAGCATTAAACACTCATAAAGACACCTGAATGCCATTTCAACAGTGCTTCTGTGCCGGTGTATATTTGGCAGTATAACTAAAAATGGCACAAAATAATTAATAATCATAATAACATTTATCTAAATTCAGTGATTGTGCACAAACCAATCCACTTCTCATCCATATAACATTTAAGAATGAAAGAACATGAACTAGTATAAGTTAAGATTGGGATGGAAGCTGCAGCTTCAGTAGTGAGATCAATCAGAATTTGTGGACAGGAACGCTGTGCCTCTGAAATGAGCCCATAGCCTTAAATTGTCTCCACAGCCTCCACAGCTTCTTTATGCCACACACTTTTTCACTGCATGAATTGGAATAACTATACCATCCATTGTGCTTCTTTGAAGCCGTTGCTGAAAGATGAGCAATAAACTCACTTTGTCGTCTGATGCGCCTTTAAACTTGGCAGAAATACAAACACTTAGACAACAGTTTTATGCCATTCTGCTTGGTTGGTAAGTCTGTTAGATTGAATTGCTTTTTATTTTAGTCACACAAGAGAAAGCCATGCCAATTTGAAGACATTTTAGATACGTTACTGTCAGTTTCTTTCTTTATTATTATTATTATTATTATTATATTTTTTTACAGTTTCCAAGACCAAGATAGTGAAGTATACTCTTAGAAAAAAGGGTTCTATATATGTAGCATAGGGTTCTTTACTCAACTGCAAAGGACCTTTTATGCAAAAAAATTATGAAAGAACCCTTTTGGCACAAAGATTCTATTATTCATTCATATATTACATTATTCTGCAACATTTTGCAGTTGTAATTAAATTTTTGTTTAATAAACTGTTGTAGTAACTTAATATCCCATTAAACATCCCATAAAAAACTGAAATGGCACTCTTCATATATATATTGATTAATTACATTTTTAAACCCCCATATCTTGAATTTTGTGATCATTCATGCATTGCATTTTAGGGGTTCCAAATACGATAGCGCATTAGAACCTTTTAAGGTTCTATATAGAACCTTTTCTTCTAAAGTAGGTTTAACCCCTCAACTGTCACCGTCCCGGTACCGAGACGCCTAACTTTACTTCACTATATTTCTATTAAATCCTAATCTAATTATGTCAAATTATAAATCGTTGGAAAGGTCTAAGACTTCTAAATAGATATTCTTCCCCTGTTTTGTGTTACAAATAATGTAGGAAGAGTAATTGATGAATTTATGACAAGAGTGCACCTCAAAAAATCTGCATCATAACTAGAGGTCTGACCATTTGTAAAAAAAAAATTAGATGCACCCACTTTTAATAATTGAAACTTCTGTTTTTATGCCAAAAGTTCATAATAAAACGTATAATCTAGTATTTTCAATTAAAAAAAATATAGTGTAATATTATTCTCTAAAATATAATATTATTTTGTATCGCCTTTTTTATTATATCACATATTTTAGTAGTTATCATAAATTAGGTATCATTTGAAAGCTTATAAACTCATAATTCATCGATATGAAAACTGTTTTTAAATTGAACGTTGCATTACCATAGAAACGGTACTTATTTTATCAGGCTCCTCCCCTTTGATCAAAACCTTTTCTAATCTTGACAAAACAGATATTGTCAGAAAGGTCTGAGTCTCAAGGTTCCAAATTTTGTGACAGAATTGATATTTGGACAGAAATGTATTAATTTGTTAAGGCAGAATGTATACAACTAAATTCAATGGAACTCAATGGCACCCAGT
Organism: Hybognathus amarus; assembly: GCA_030378365.1. NCBI lineage: Eukaryota > Metazoa > Chordata > Actinopteri > Cypriniformes > Leuciscidae > Hybognathus > Hybognathus amarus. Next base: position 250,407 of record JAQIUQ010001226.1, on the reverse strand, counting down.
GGCTATTTTTGGTACTACGCCTAAACAAAATCTCATGGAAACTTAAATTTTTGTGATATCAACTTCAAATTTGGAACATAACTTGGTTAGATTTATCGCTTTGATTTTATAGTAATTTTAGAGTAAAAAATATTTTGTAAAATATATATTTTATATAAAATAAAAAATATATAGTACAGTATATTTGATTTACTTTGAATTTAAACTTCCATAACTTTTTCATACTGTCATTTTTTGAAGTGTTTTCACTTAAAACAGTATCACTGTTTTCTTTAGAACAAGACCAAACTTGGGTATATATTCCAAAGCATTCTTGAATTACTACCATTTAAGTGTGAATAGAGAATTTTAACCCCCATTCTCAAAAAGGGCGGTGACAGGTAAAGGGTTAAACAAAGGTTAAAGATCAGTTTGATAATGTATACTCATAAGGTTATTCGCTTGGACATTCAGGCTCGGCTACGCAATACAGTTCCCTGCTTCAGGGGAGTTCGCTCCACTATGGTCGGTGGCAATACCCCAGTCATGAGAGCAGAGGATGCTGCCCTACTGGCAAAGGGTGCGTTCGAGACTGTCCCTCCAGCCGAAATGAGGTCCAGCTTCTACAGCCCGTACTTCATTGTATTGCACTAGCATGTGCGTGTTAGCATTGCCACTAGCATTAGCATTGCTAATGCTAGCATTGTAGTAGCATTGCCTCCCGTGTGCGTGGTCCCCCCTCTGAGCGACCCCCACACTGTATTTTCACTGTAAGCCTCGCTGAGCACATGTCTTCCCCTTGGCAAGCCACCTTGCCACCCCTGGGGTTGAAATATTCCACCTGCGGCTTCTCCATATCAGGTCATGTGTATCTCTCTAAGTCCTCCGCTAACCCTAAAGTTTAAGCACTCAGTCTGCTGTACTGTACATAATGATTTCTTCTTAGCATTGCATAAAATCAGCCATAGTTTCACTATGCTACTTTTTTCTGCTATTATATCCACTGGCAAGTAAAATGTCAGCCATAGTGTACTGTCTTAAAATAAACCTGAAAACAAGCTGTTCAGAAAAATGTTGGAAGTGTGCGGCTTTGCTGTGCCTGCCATAGGCGTCACATTGACCTAAATTATAAAGTCAATCTGTAACTGTTAAGGATGCCATATTCTTAAGGCAGCTCGGTTGGGCTGTACAAGCGAGCAAGTAATTACCATTTGCCCTATGGAGGGACTATAGCATGTGCTTTCTGCATCTTGTGTGCTGATAAAAGGATGTTATGATTTTTGTATTCTGGGCCAAAACTTCACTGCACATCCTGATCCCTGACCCAGTTCTGTTACAGCCAATCAGCACACAGACTCATCATAATTAAACTGTGACTCTCTTGTAAATTGTATGATTAAAGTGTTTTTATTTTTATTTTAATATTCTCCTATTACAAAAGAACTATAATTTATGTATGCATCATTAAAAATAATAAAATAATAAAATGCAAAGCTAATTTGACATGACAACAAGGTATCAGGTGCAGACTGCCAAATCAATGAAACAAGGCATAAGCAACACCACAGAACAACTGGGCCTGGACCTGAACTGGACCTAGCACTAGCTTAGCACTGCATGATAAAACAATCATAGATTTATTAAACAGGAAAGGGAATCATTATGAGAGCAAAATTATAAAAAAGTTGTGATCAAATTACAGTTATTGAAACATTGTCTCAATATTTCATTAGCCCTTGTGTGACCAAGGAGGATGTTTGAAGCAAATTATCATATTGAATTTTGGATTTCAAATAGGAAGTCATGAATTATCAACCCTGTAGTTCAATGTTAACCATGTTTTGAGCTATTAAAAGGGTTAACATGCAAGTAAAGTCAAGTCATTATATATTTATATTATTACTTTTTTATTTATATAGAGCTTATTACAATACAGATTGTCTCAAAGTAGCTTCACAGTGATAACTGTGAAGCTAGTGTTTTTAGATGAAAATTGCATCATCTGTCCACCTGAAGTAAGGGAGATCAATAATATTGTTGAATATTAAAACACGCCTCCTTTTTTGCGTCGACCCGCCCAGGAGCGCAAGTTCATTCCCTAGTTTACCGACGTGCGTCTGTGGAGGGAAAATCCCACTTTGCGCGGGTGCAAAATAGGAATGATAAATGCGCCGGGTGCAAGATAGGGCCCTATGTGTGTTTGTTATGTTAGTGGAAGACTTTAAATAAGAAATTGTTTGGTCAAATTACCAGTGCAGAAATTAAACACTTTAGCCATCAACATAATCATGTTTTTGAGACTGAATTGAAGACATACCATTGAATGTGGGTAGGGTTGGGTATCGAAGAATCGATTGGAACCGGGACTAACTTCGCTTTTCCGAAATCGTCAAAAGTTACATTTTCGATTCCTAGTTTCGATATTCACAGTCCGCCGACCGAAAGAAGAAACCGCTGAACAACACCAACAAAGAAGCATCTACCGGAAGTGTTGGCATAACTGCGCGAAGTCAAACATGAGTAGCTTACGTCGGCGGTCACAAAGTGTGGCTTTTTTTTCCTAAAAATAATGAAATCTCGGCAAAATGCAAAATTTGTGACAGAAGGAGTATTTGTGACAGAAGGAGTATTTCCTTCAGAAAGACCATTGGTTAACAAGGTTAGCTAAACTTTTTTGACCCTGCCTCTTTAAAAGAATCGGAATCGAGAATCGTTAGGAACCGTAATCGAAACAAGGAGATCAGAATCGGAATCAGAATCGTTCAAATTCAAATGATACCCAACCCTAAATGTGGGCGAGTGAAAATCTGCTATATAAAAACATACTGAGCTACATATATAAAATGAATTATTTATAACTATATACAATTAACAAATATTAAATGTCAAATTATACACATTTACAATCTCGATTTCATTAAACACTGTAGAATGTATAAACCATCCATTCAGAGGATGTGTTCACCAATAAGCCGCAGGTTTGAACTTTACAACACCACTGTATGAGGCCATAAGGCAGTGATTTGCATTTAAATTGAGACATTAACATTAAATAATTTAATGTCTCTGTTGACGTTAATAGGCCGTTCATTCGTCAGGCTATTATTAGATGGAAAAGGTGCGGGTAAACCCAACTCACCAAATGACATGTCAGAGCTACGGGACTTGAATGAAAAATTAGAAGATTCGAAAAGATTTCGTATGCCAAACACTGGCATCATGCTGATGTTGTGTGAGGTCACAGTAATGTAGCTGAAATGTTTTTTTTTTTATGCATACAAGAATCTTGACAGCAGGCATTCATAGAAAGAGAAGTACAGTCATGAGGTAACTTCTCTCCCTTGCCTTTTCCATTATGTACATCATTTTTATTCTTTGTGCATGCGTCAAGCTGTCAGTAATATCATAATAATATCAGGGCTTAGTGCTATAAGGTGTGTGCACTGTTCCAGAAACAGTGGTGGAATTCATTATGAGTTATGACCTATAATTTACCTGTGACTTTGGTAGACCAGTGTGTTTCGGCAAGGTTGGCCTCTCCTTCTGGCTTCAGGCACAACACTATAGAGAGGCAGTCTTATTGGCAGTGGTGGTTGCTCTCATAGTGTTTTTCTGTAGCAAAATCAAGCATAAAAACAAAGAAAGAAATATTGAGAAAAAAAAACAGGAGCGCTCAGAGTCACACAAACTTTTGCGGTTCTTAATAAATCCATTATACTCCAAGCCCGAATCTCGATATCTATATATAGTTCGTATCTATAGCACGAATGTCATTTCTCATGCCATTTATACGCCAAAACTAGTTTTGGCGTGTATATGGTACGCGTTTTTGGCGTGCATATGATACGTACTTTTTGCCGTATAATAAGTACGAACTCCCCACATTTTCATGAGACTGTGTTGCATACTCATCGTTTTTCATAGTTGGTGTGCCGATCCATGTGAATAAGCCCTGAATTCTGTGCAATAACCCAAAAATCCTGTCCTAAACAGCTGATGCATGCTGGCTAACATGTATAATATGCCATTGAAAATACATACGGGTAAGGGGTCGCCATGTTGCCCCTCCATCTTGAAAGTACATTAGCCAAAGAGGGACATACCCGTTAATTCAAGACTTCGCCTTTCGCGTTTACGTTTAATGGATGAGGTCGAACTGGAAGCCATGTTAATCTTGGACTACATTGGCCACCGTAGGAGTTAAAACGAAATCGGAATTGAGAGGAACAGAAACTATTAACTGGATGGTCATATACCTTTTCACCACTAGATGGGGGTAAAAATCACACAGTGTAGCTTTAAACTGAAAAGCAAGTATGATACTGTAATAATTCAAAAATATTTTTAAAATGTTATTTAAAACATTTTAATGGAAAATAGATGATCAAAAAAATGAAAAGAATAAGATGTTAATGAGCAGTAAACATTTTTCTCTTTCTGTCATACGGCTCCATTTACACGAAGGGAAAACGCAGATATTTCCCTGTGGTTTGGCCTCTCGTTTACACGAAAACCCTGTTTTTCATAGAAAACAATTATTTCTAAAAACAATAAGTACGAACTCCCCACCCCCCTTCCCCCTAAACCTACCCAGGGGGTTTCAGTGCGTAGCATATGCACGCAATAAACAATTTTGGCGTATAAATGCCACGAGAAATGACAATCGTATATGCATATGTTGTATACTCCACGTTTTTCATAGTTGGTTGTGCCGATCCATGTGAATAAGCCCTGAATTCTGTGCAATAACCCCAAAATCCTGTCCTAAACAGTTGATGCATGCTGGGTAACGTCACGGGTCGCTCCTACAGCAGCCGAGACTTTAATCTTGTTTATTTCATAACGTTATCAGCAGATACAGATTTTAAAAACAATGTAACACAAGCTAACAAACAGCAGAGGAGTCGCACAGGTCTATTCATAGTGCGCCATTATTCACTGCCAGTGGCCTCTAAAATTAACTTTACGCTAACAGGAGAGAGCAAACAGAGATGATACATCAAGCAGGAGTGGATAGAGTGATGCAGGATGGATTGGCAGATGGATGAATGGAAACAGGGGAGGAGAGCCAGACTCTGAGCTGGCACAGGTGTTTATCAGTGATGACGAGCGAAGGTCAAGGAAAGAATGAATCATTGTACTTATAGGCTCACTTCTGCCAGCTGGGACACAATTTTACAATGGCCAGACATTCTAAAATTGCTCAGATAGTTTTTTAAATTAATTATTTTTTAAAAGATTTTTTAAACTTTATTTATAAAGGATTACTTTGATTAAAAGTGACAGTAATGACATTACAAAATATTTCACAAAATTGCTGTTTTACTCTGTTTTTGATCAAATCAGTGCTGCACTGGTAAGCATGAGAAACTTCTTCCAAAGTTTTAAAATATGGGAAATTTTCCAATGGGAAACTTTTGAACACTAGTTGTGCATTTAAGGTTAGTTGACAAATAAAATTGACATAATTTATGTTATAAAACCATATGGTAGATACACACGATAGCTCAGTGTGAGGATTAACCCTCTGATGGTCCTCGGCCACTTCTGACCGAATAATTTTCTGTTTTGAATTATTAAAAATCACATTCATCGGAAGGTTATGATACTTGGTGACTTTTTTGGCATTTGGTATGTAAATACAAAAAAAATTGAGGTCATGATCCGAGCATGCTAAGTGGTCGTAAAAAAAAAAAAAAAGTCACGCTCGTGGTCTTCGGTTACGAAATGACCGACCCATAGGAAATTAATGGGAAATTTAAAAAATAAATAAATAAATAAATTCTCAGAATTCTTTTATACACATACACATTAGATATGTGAACACACAAAACAATTCAGTTGCATGATCCGAGCATGCTAAATGGTCATAAAAAAAATTAGTCACGATTTTGGTCTTTGGTCAAAAATGACCCCCATAGGAAAAGGAAATGAATGGGAAATTGACAAAAAAATTTTTTTACAATTTTTTAATAAGAAATAATTTTTGATATTGTTTCAATTATATATTCAAATCCACCAAAAACAAAATGTGTTCATAAACAGCTGGGGAATTCACATGCCTCTCCATAGAGAGCTGTACATGCCATCTAGTGGTTACACCATGATTCTACACTTTTTCTCTATACTGTAACCAGAAGATGGTGCTAATTTTCTTCAAAATATATATAAAAAAAGGCCTAGACTCTATATTAAAACAAAAATGCTGCATTAATATTTTTTTAAATAATATATATATAGAAAAATATATATATTTCCATTGAAAAAAACAGACCATAAATATTGCATAAATATTAATAAATTCAATCAAATTGTCTCAAAATACTAAATTAAAAAGAATAAATATTATAGAACAAAAATAGATTGCATTGGTTTAACTGGGATGGAAGAAGTAAAATTTTCAGGCCTCCGGTCACTTCTGACCGGGAAGGCCCAGGACGTGACTCAAAGGAAGACCATCAGAGGGTTAAACTGAAAAGTAAGTATGATACTGTAATAATTCAAAAATATTTTTAAAATGTTATTTAAAACATTTTAATGGAAAATAGATGATCAAGATAGATGAAAATAAAAAGATGTTAATGAGCAGTAGAAACTTTTTTTTTCTCTTTCTGTCATAGTCACTCCTCTGTCCCCCGTCCCTTTGTATAAACAGTCACATGGTGTCACAAACAGCCCAAAGCCAGCATCATCATCACCTGCTGCTGTTCTCCAAGTACAGCAGGGTTTTGTTCTTCCTCCCAGCACTGGCAGCCAGGTCTCCCCCTCCAGTCTTTCACTCTCCACTTACACACTGACAGCCTATTCGTTCCCCACTTCACACAGCGACACCTAACACAAGGATGGGATTTTGAAAAGCCCCTATTCCGAAGCGATAGAGAGAATCATTTAATCCGATCCCTGAAGAGCATAAAATTGTGTTTATTCTTATTCTGGCTTTCTCCCCCTCTCTGTGCGATTTGATAACTCCATGACAGGATCCCTCCCAACCATTGACTTATTAGAGCAGAGGGATGCTGGGAAAGAGGTGTGGAGATGCACTGTGACAGTCACGGAGGAGAGCAGCCTGTGAAACGCAGCTTATAGCTGTATGAGAACTGTCCACCCATAATTCAGTACAATGACTTGGGTTCAGATGCCTGGGTGGGTGATGCTCTTCAAAAGATTCAGCCTACTCAAATGTATTCTTGTATCTGGTTTTGAGGAGGAGTTCATGGATATATTTTTATACTTAGTGGTCTGTGGCCTGAGAAACCAATTATTGAGGAGAAGTCTACTAGATATATCTTCATGGGGTAGAATGCCAGAGAGAAAGGGAAGGAAGAAAAAAACAAACAAACAAACAAACACGGATGTAAAACTTTTCATCATGGCAGAAGTTTGCAGAATCATTGATTTCATGGTGAGGTATGAACAATGTAGCTGTACAGTACTTGTCCTGCTGAAACCAGATCAAACAGTGACTGCACAGTGAATCTCTCAATTACAAAAGTGTCCCCAAGAAGGTGTTCCTGTGTCCAGTGTTTACTCGAGGGCTGACAGACTAGCCTACTCTGACACTAGTGGAAGCAAGCTAAAAATGTCATGGTTGCTTTAGCAAACGCTTTTGTTAACACTATCAGTTAGGGTTCAGGAGTAGGTGGTGTGTTATTTTGAAAATTTTCAGCACCACCCACCGGATATTTCAGTTCATGTCTGTCTGTAAGTACCGTATAAAAAAAAAAGTTCTCAAAAATATACGTTATGTACAGTTTAGAAATATACTTAAAAGCACAGGCGGACAGAGTACACAGCTTTATTACTTGAGTAAAAGTACAGATACCCCTTGCTAAATTTTACTCAAGTACAAGTAAAAGTACTACAGTCAGATGTCTACTTGAGTAAAAGTACTGAAGTACGTGTTTTTAAAAGTACTTGAGTATCAGAGTACAAGAGTACATTTTCTAAATATTGCAATACTACTGCCACAGTGCTTACATTTATGAACAGAAACGGCCTACATGGAGTTATGAAAAATGTCAATACCTTGGAGAATGTAAAAGGAATTTAAAGTAAAATCAAGTCATATATTTACCTTTTTACCATGTTGCTTTACTTAAAGGTGCAGTGTGGGATTTTTAGCAACATCTGTCGCTAGAGCGCCTATTGAGATCAGGGGAGTGAGGTTTACTCGCACAGCAACTACTAGCTGGCCTCTGTTACACTCACTCCCCTTAACCTCACTCTCATCCGGGTCACGGCACCAATGTAACCCTTCCACCCGGGTCCTACTCGACCCCGCTCCGAGCGGGCCTCGAACCCGGGTCTCCGGCATGAGAGTCAGTCGCACTTACAAGGAGGCTAAAGACTGCAGCCGCTAGCGTCTGTCGCTAGAGCACCTATTGAGATCAGGGGAGTGAGGTTTACTCGCACAGCAACTACTAGCTGGCCTCCGTTACATAACATTCGTTTGAGAGCGAAACAACAAATTGAGGGTTTCCGAGATTTTTCTTATTTCCATTTTTTTTAAGTAGTTACTTTTTACTCACGGTTATGAATAGAAATGTAGTGGAGTAAAGAGTACAATATTTCCCTCTCAAATGTACTTGAGTAAAGTCATGAGTACCCCCCAAAAATGACTGAGTAAAGTACAATCCCTCAAATTGTACTTAAGTACTTAATGTACTCCAATACTGTCCAGCTCTGCTTAAAAGTATACTTGCCGTTACACACCGGGACGAATATCGACGCACATTATTCGCCAGCGTTTTCATTCACGGTTTTTGTGTTCACACCCAAGCGATTTTCGCTGACGATTGAGAATGAGGAGTCACGTGCCGATTTGGGCGGGGTCTGAGCCGGTCGGCCATGATGGTCAGGAGACCTCTGGTTACCTGGGGCAACGCCTTTAGAACCCTATGAGAACCCCACAGAGACGCGAGACTAAACGTTCCAGAAGCTCTTTAATTTTCACGCATTTATTATTTTGGCAGGACAGAGACGGATCTAAGAATACGAGAAAAAAGGAAGAAAAGTAAAGTAATGCAAAAAGATAAAGCGAAAGAAAAGGGACCTTACAGGAACAAACTCGCACTAAGCGCAAAACAGCGGTATTTGGAGAAGCAGCATCAATATATTTGTTCTTTTGCACTAATAACAGAATTATTATTTTATTATTATTACTTATGTTGTCCATGAAACTTATATTGTCCAAATATACATATATTTCAGTTCTCAATAAATATTGTTAAGCCATATCAAGTTCTTTCAAACATTTATTTCAAAGAAATAAAAAGTAATGAACAAGGCACTGTAACAACACTTTTGCATATGTTAAGGCACAGCAAACAGTGAAAATCGTATACTAAAGGCATCAGCCAACCATGCAATCCCAGCGTCTCCTCGTCAGAGACTCTCCTGATGCTGTGTCCATTTCGATAACCTAAAAAACTGTATTCCATTGTTCCTATGTTTTCCATATGTCTCGTGTGAGTTACTGGAGGATTTTTTAACGCAGCAGTGACTTCCAGGCATGGGTAAAACAGTGCGAAATTGCGAGAAACTCCTCTACTACCGAGCTAAAAACACATGTAAACAATACTGTTTTACCGTGGAATCCAACCAACATGGCGGAGAGGGAGGGGCTCTGTACAATGACGTCAACTCCTCATTCTCAATAAGCTGAGTGAACATGCAAATTCATTCCCTGACATTAGATGGCGCCCATTTTGCTCTGCAATACCACTCAGTAACCAAATAATACTAAACAGTTCTCTTTCATCAAGATTTTTTAAGTCGCTGTTTCATTTGTCATATAGGCCTAGTTATTTATGTTCTAACACCAACAAGAGCAGCTCTACATTCAGCAGCTCTACATTCATCTTGCCTTGCATCTTCCTCATCTTATTTCTTCCTGGCAGTGTCAGACGCTACTTGGCGTAGATCTTCTTTGCCACTACGTATGTGTGTCTCGGCAAGACCGTTTTGTGTTTGAGCGCCCCAAGTTGTGTTTTACTGTAACTTCAGAAGCTCCAAACACGTGAGCAAAGCGCCAATCTCATTGGTTGGATAGTTTTTTTTACGTGGCGCGTCAAACAAAAAAAAATGAACCAGAGGCGTTTTTTTTTAAATGACGCTTTTACGAGTACCGTTTTACGCGTCACAATCCGTGCACACTCACATTGGCGCCCTTTGTTTAGTCACGAGGCGTTAAACGTCGGCGAATATCGCATGCAAAATTGAGTCCCGGTGTGAACAGGCCCTTAATACTGACAGAAAAATATAAGAATATTTGGCCTGTACTTGTACTCAATCTTTTGATCGAGATATGCTTAAAAGTATAATTAAGTATTTCTAAGTATACTTGGCTTGTAGTCGTGTTTACTTTTTTGATTGAGTAGCTTATTAAATACTTTTTAATAAGTAAAAGGTGCATACGATTCGTACAATTTGTCTTTACCCCCAGTGATGGGTAGGTTTAGGGTTGGGGTCAGGGATAGGTCATTCGTACGAAATCGGGCAACTATTGGGCAACTATCAAAATATATACGAATTACCAAAAATCACATTGTTTTGCCAACAAAAAATATAACAAAAATTGCCAGATTCATGATCATCTGAATCTGATAAAACTGGAAATGTACCTTTGAAAGTGTCTCAAAATGTGCAAAAAGCAACATAGTATTTAGCAGAAATGTTGCCACATTGCATGTGTTACATTTATACAGTATGTGTCCATTTAAATTAACCACTGTCCTGTCCATTTAAGATAACCAATATTAGCTTAATTTTGGTTAAGCTAATATTAGCTATATTGTTTGGTTATATATTATACTAATATTATAACCAATATTAGGTTATAATATTAACCTAACAACCAATATTATATATAAGTTATGTTCTTGAATATTTGTAGAATTTAAGTGAAAAACACAATTAGACAGTATGTTGAATGCTTCATAATGATAATTTGTTTCATGTACTTCGGTTGTTAATCTGATGAGTCTGATTAGATGCACATTAAATCGGTCATGTACAGGCCAGACATTAGAATCATTGCTTTACAAAATGTTATGCAAATCATGAATATACATATTATACTGAGGTATCAGGGGTATGGTGTTGCACTGAAAGCTAAATTTGGGTAGAGATTCAGCCCTAGAGACTAGAGTATACATTATTTCACAGAGAGTTATGTAATGAGAAATCTGCAACCACTGCAGGGGGCTTGACATATGACGATAAGTCATATGATGTCATGATCGAGTCCACAGAAATCCCTCCACCTGGACTCACATTTCCCCCTAATGGCTACATCAATTACTGCAGTCTTTTTCATGATGGAAAGCTGTATTATAGAGATGCTTCAGTAGATCCAACACTGTAGTAGACATTTAGCAACATGTCTGTTACTAAATTTGTCCTTAATATACTATGTGCGTAAGTATTGCATAAAACACCTTAGGCTGCAAGACCATGGGATTAAATGCAAATATATTGCTCACTGTATCACCACACCATCTGTGTTGTCAGGTGTTTTATCAGCTTTAGCAAAGGCTTTTCCAGCTACCCGAAACACAACATGCTGCTGTCTGCTGAGTCAGTTAATCTGTCTCCTGCTTATTAAATATTTACAGTAAATAAATCACAGCAGAACATAGACTCTTGAACCTTGGCTTTATAAAAAATATTACGCTGTATCTGTCAGTTAAAACAGCTGTCACTCTCAAACACTGACTGTGAATGTAAACCCACATCATGTCAAAATACTGTATATCTGAGACTAGAAAAATTACCATTATTGATAAATACAAAAATGGAACCAAATAATAAAATAAAACATATATTCTACTCTAAATATACTGTAAGGTGAAACTGATTTGCCCTGCAGAGGAAAAACAGAAGGTGAGTTGGCGAACTTCAGATTACCATGGAAAACGAGGTGAGAAATGGAAGCGCTCACTGCTTTCACTGCCAATGCAGCTGTTCAGGTATTCTGCCAGTGACACATAAAGCCCTGACTTCCCACACAAAGCTCCCCTCCTGTGAAACTCTCCAACAGACTGTCACTGGAATTTATTCATATCTCTATTTGTTTTTAGATGTTCACAGTGACAATGGAGAGGGTTAAAATATTTGTGTAACAACAACAGAAGTGTGGAAATAAAAAGTTTGAATTACAGTAGATTATGCAATTGTCAGAGTTAGGTAAGTTACTCTAAAAAAGTAATTAATTAGTTACTAACTACATATTCAGCAGTGTAATTAGATTACTGTACTCTCTCTGAAAAGTATTGGATTACTTGTTATTACTAGGGGTGTAACGGTACATGTATTCGTATCGAACCGTTTTGGTTCAAAGGCTTCCGGTTCAGTACGCATACAAACCGAACGATTGCTTGGACCATTTTTCCTGCCGGCAAAATTCGTGCTGGTGCGGCCAACACAACGTTGCGGCAACATCAAATGGCAACGCATAATGAAAGCAGAACGAAACTGCGCTACTCATTATGTGCTTCACGGATCGTTTATCCGTTCGACCAGCAACATCTGTGCAGCGTGAGCCGATCTCGATCAAGCAACACTAGCCATGTTTCCATCCACTTTTCAATCGAATTTTCGGAAGTTCGGTTAAAAAACTCATGCGAATAAAGCTGGTGAAAGTGTGTTTCCATCCAATGGCTTTAAAGCGAATAAAAACCTGTACGTAATGACGTCACATGGTGTTTTGCGATCAAATTGGTATATCGAATTGATTTGAGACATTTTAAGGTGTTTCCATTAATTTTCGCACTGAATCGAATAACATTCAAGCAAACTTTTGCGAACAAAGTTTTGTTAGACAAAACGGATAGCCATCTACCAACAAATGATCAATATTTCACAAGTTGTAGCCTAATAATGCTTATGTGCCAGCTGATAGCGACATATGAATGGGATAATGTATATGCGAGGCGGTTGTTAGCCTGAAGGGGTTGTATTCGCTATAACAACCGCCTCCCTATACATTATCCTGCTTATTGCATATAAATCAAACAAATAAATAAATAAATAATTTGACACAAAATATTGACCAACCAACCAATATACAACCAAAACGGGCCTAAAACTTAATCGCAATTCATTATTTATTCGGTAAATAAGGTTTCCATCAGCTTTTATCGCATTAGCCGTATATCGATCAAGAGAAAATCCGATGAGACCGAACGTATTTCATTTTAGTTCGATATTCATGAAAATTAATCAAATTTTACTGTTTCCATAAGGTATTTTTCATTCGATATCACTTAATTCGGATAAAAACGTGTCGAATGGAAACATGGCTATTGTTACCACACCGCGCTAAGCGATCCGGTAAAGAAAACATTTGAATTCGCCACTGTGGTAATAACATCGCTGCGAGATCTAGTGAGATGCATTTACATTTCTCCGTTATTAACCGTAGATCTCTATTGGATCAAACAGCGCTGTCATGGAAACCAGGAGAAACATTGTGCCGTGAATGAACTAGTAATACTTTACGTCCACAGACCAGCAACATTCATGGATTTAATATAGTAACACTAACTGGAACCAGTTTGGCTGGAATGGTGAAATGCTTTCAAGTACTTAACATCTTTTTCCAGCACTTCAAAATTCAAATTATATAAATAAATATATATTTAAATGTTATTTTCAATGTGATGACCAAAACATTTTGTTCATCCTTCAAAAATGACCCCATTTATAATCCTGAAAGTTTCAAGATCTAGAAAAACCTCACACTTATTTAAAATATTTTTTTCTTTAAACAAATAGGAAATTTCCCTGGCATTTCTTTCTTTTTGCTGTATCGAAAACGTACCGAACCGTGACTTGAAAACCGAGGTACGTAATCGAACCATGATTTTTGTGTACCGTTACACCCTTCTTTATAAATCCCATAAACTCGCCCAGATGAACAATACAAGGATAAACTGCACTTTTGGTTCTTTCAAATAAACACACAATAGCATACACTATTCTTGAACTGACCAAAGTATGTATAGGGAGAAGGTTAAATAAATATATATATATATATATATACACATTTTAAAGGACTATTAAAAGGTATTTTACACTTAAAGCCCTGTTTTAAGGGTAGCCACTGTAGTCTCCATGGTAATGTCTCTCTCTCTCATAGTACATTCTGATCTGGCAGCAGCCAATGATGGATGAATTTGTCCTGGTCACTTGGAAAATCCACAGCAGCATATCATATTAAAATTTCTATGGAACAAAGTTGGGTTCCTTGGATACAGTATTAGGAATTACTGATGATTCGGTTTCCCTCCTCTCAGGAAACACTGAAACGGTGCCCAGATTTATCCAAACCACACAAGGGACTCTCCGATATCCATTTACTATCCAGTGGTTCTAGGTTGGCAGTTACCGTGTGAAAAGGGAATGAGTCATCAATGAGGCTTCTAGATTTTTGCTGGTTGGACATCAAGCATCAATAAATATTCAGTTAATAGAAGCGCAAGCAAATTCCAACAAATCTATCTCTATATTTTTATTTATTTATTTATTTTTTCATTTCGGCTTTGGTATTTAAATGTTATTGAAGGTTGTTTTTCTGGTTCCTCAAGTCCTCCAACCTCCAATCACAACACCACCCACAAAACATGCATGCTTAAAGGGCAATTCCACCTCTGGAAAGATGAATGTGTATTTAAAATGGGTCATTTAATGTAGAAGAAATGTGAAATTATTTTTTAATTTGGAGCTTTCTGAGACTGAGAAAAGACAGAAAATGTATTTTTGGCTTATGTGAATGAAAAACATCAACTCCCAGAATTCATTTGCTTCGCTGCCCTAGGAGGCCACGCCTACCGTGAACCTCCGCAGTATGTAAACAACAGTCTACTAGTGATTCTCCGTGATGAGTCTGTCCGAAATGTGTTTCGAGATCGCCGGAAATGTCCGCGATTCGGCTTTTGCGTTCTACAGTCGTCATTCATCATGTTTACTGTGGCAAGCGGAACGAGTGCGAGCTGTATGTAAACGGCGTGAGACGAGCCAGGTTTACTGTGTCGAACCGGGATGAGTGCCGGCTGTCTGGCATACGGCGCGAGGCCGGTGGCGTGATTACCGATGAGTCGGCACCTAAGACGTGCAGTTACCGTGGTCTCGCATTCTCTCACGGAGGAGCAGGAATTTTCTTAGCAATGTTAAAACGCATCAACCGATCACTTGTTTGGCGTTCATGTAAACACAACAGTCAGATTCACCAATCATAAGGAATTGAGTTAGATTGAAACAAAAGCTGTAACTTACATGTAAACAATGAATGGCGAACTTCAGAAATTAAAAGCTGAATCCCGGACATCGAACGGCCGGACATGTCCAGTAACCCCGTACGGTAACCCCTACTACTCAGCTTTCTCCACAGAACAAGAGCCTGCTAGCTTAGCGTCCAAAAAAGATGTGTAATGTTAATCCTAATCCTCCATAACGCATCCGTCAGCGTATTCAGTAGTTTCATTCACATTTTCAGAACGTTTCTGCCAGTGAAATCAAACGCATTGGCACTGATCTGTGATAGGTCTGTTAGCGCAATAGGTCCAACCCCTTATTGGCGGGTTTGAAAGGGTGGGACTCGGGCTTGTAGTTTTTTACTGAAATCACCTCTCTTACACTTCCGCCAACAATTACGTAAAATGACGATTTTGCGTCATTGTTGGAGGAAGTGAAAAGGTAAATAGCAGATTTCTCTCGTCTCAGGGGAAAATGATAAAGTGTTGCATGACCATTCAATAGTATAACTGGGTTTCTAACAATGGAAAGCTTAATGCAAATGGGTGGAGTTGCCCTTTAACACTTCAACATTAGCATTACCACAAATCCCCAAAAACACTGACGCATTGTCAATTTCAGAACCTGACCAATATCCAGCAAAATGTTTTTATGACAAAGATATGAAATACAATTTTGCAATAACATTTAATCAAACTCTAAGACGTGTATTAGGATTAATCTGTGTAATCTGCATACAAATGTTAGGCCAACAACATTCCCTGAAATGTAATCACAACTAGCTTAAATGGGTCATATTATGCCCTTTTACAAGTCCTGACTTGGGTTTTTGGGTGTTCAAGAATATGCTTTTTTTCATACAGTTCCTGTTTCGATGAAGCCCCTCCTTCAGAAATACGAAATATGCTGTGATTGGTTAGCTGGCCCATTGTGTTGTGATTGACACCACTAAGCGGAGAAAGCGTGTTTAGGAAATGTCACACCCTTTACCATAACAACGATTTGCATCCGCTCGGGTGATATTTTAATTATATCTCCGAATCAAAATATCACTCACAAGAATACTTTATTACTTGAACGAAGTAAATATACATTAATGAGCACATTTATTTTTGAAAGAACTAAGTGTTTTAGCTAAGAATAAACTAAGAGTTACACAGTGTAATTTTTGAAGTGTAAATATTTTTGACTGAAAAAATGCTTTCTTATTTTTAGTTTAAAAGAAGTATACTAACAGAACAACTTGAATAAACTTCTTTTTCATAAGGATTAACCACTGCTGAGACACCAGCTAACTAAGACCAAAACAGAGCAAACTAGCTTAACCTGATTTAGGATATTTTCAGCAAGTATGTACTGTAAGAATAAGCACATACAAATGTATTGTATTGTTAACTGATAATTTTCTGAGCAAGAAATCTATAACAATCTTGAGAATAATTTATATTCTAAAGAATCTTCATTAGTAATTTAACAATCCTGCAATTTCAGACATTTAAGCATGCAGAGTTTCTTCTCCGTTTGCCATATGTGGAATTCTTACAAGACATTGCACACTGCCTACTGAATTACTGCAAATTAACCTTGAGTGATTCTGAGTGAAAAAAGTAATCGTTTCTTTGCAGGAATACCCAGCAGATGCAGGGATTATTTGAGAGCTTGACCAAGATAAACTCAATCAAATTCAACTCACAAATAGCATTAAATAAGAAAAGAAACTTGATCATAAATATTATAATCACAACATCCAGAGACACGTGCAAGAGCTCATCTTCTGTTCCATTCATTTTCTTTAAGATATCCAAGAGGCTATGTGTGTGAGAGAGAGACGTTTCTGAGAGGCTATGTGTGAGAGAGACGTTTCTGAGCTGTCATGCTGCATTTACGCACCACACTGACGTGCTTTCAGATGGTGATGGATGTCTCAATCAACCAGCTCTGACAAAAAAAAAGGAAAAAAAGAAAAGGAAAGAAATTCACAACTCAAGGTGGGCAAAAGAAAAGGCTTTCCAACAAGAACCAACAGCTGGGTGATGCCACTCAAACGTACCACCAAGACCTCACACTGGACCAGCGCTCCTGCCAGGGGTTATTGACTAAACATGGAAATGCCTTTCAGTTCCATAAAAGCTAGGCACTGTTTCAGCTATGCAAATAGAGACAGTTTAAAACGTAAAATTGACAAAAGAGGTCAAGAAAGAAAAAGACGCCACCAATAGAAGTGGGCGACATCTCATAGAAAAACCAATTAAACTGAAGTAAGTGCAAAAACAAATCTAGCTCCAGCTGAGACTGGTAATGAGCTCTGAAAACACTTTCTCTCTACTTCTTTTTTTGGGTGTGTGAAATTGGATATAAAGCAACTTATCGATTTTCTGGCACCTTAAATGCCCCCTCTGGAATGGACCATATTCTTTGCATCCCTTTCCGTCTCATCTGTCACACTAAAACACACCCAAGCAGCCAAAAAAAAAAAAAGTATTTTTGCTATCTGCAAGCTGCCCACTTCAACCAATGCCATGCCCTATGAATAATTGATTACAAAGAGTGGGTAATGAAAGACCATGGATCACATCAATTAGGACCATGGCCCAGTGTCCTCGGGGCATGCCAGTAATATTAAAGCGTGGAGGGATATCTCCATTGGGAAGCATGTATAACCTCTCGGGTTTGATACAACAGACCTTTGTCTCAGCCTTGAAATCCCTCTGGGTTATAACTCAAACTGAGGCCTGGTCTCAGGCACACAGGATAGCAATTAAGACCCATTAGTAACACAGCAGCTTGAATGTAGGCCAATGAGTCTGCTGCAATCAGAGGATATACATTTCTATTCTTTGAATCCTCTGGGCCAAGCGTTCGCTTTAAAAATGAATAAGGTGCGACAGCACAGAGGAGGTTGGGAAATTAAACTTTTTTTTCACAGGATATATGTCAACTTAAAGGCACACCGCAGACTTTGTGACCTAAAGAGTTGATGCATACGAGTTATTTAAATGATTCCTCAGGCCAATATACAGCGCTTTGACACATCAATGCTCCGAGCGGGGCAGCCCCACCGTCTTTGGCCAGATCATGTAACCTGGAGAAGAATGCCTGGAGAACATATCGCTTTACAACCGTAACGTGACCACAGGCTCTGATATACTCATGAAGCTAAGACTTTTGCTACTATTTTTTTTTTTGCCTGCTCGACTGTTGGGCATGGCTGAGACAAGAAAAAAATGTAAACTGCTTCTAAGGAGGCAAGAAAGAGAAAACGCGAGACGGATCAGCCTCAAGGAAAAACAAGAGTCGATCATGGAAAGGTTTTGGTCGTTGGCACAGGTTGAAAGAAGAAGCTGGATATAAAACCGATTCTCTTCTCTCAACTTTATTGTTAGACTTGTAAGTTAAAGGCACACTATGCAAGATTTGTACCTTAATATAAAAGGGTTATCAGGCTGTGAGTGCCGAAGTCGCTCTGCATGAGCATTATAATGCTAAATAAAAGTACTCCACAATGACTCTAGGGGTCACGGAAAAACAGAATTCCTGCATAGTGTGGCTTTAAAACTGGCAAGAAACTGTAACTTAGAAAAGTGCTTAGGGAGAGTGAGTCATCTGCAAAGGCTTTTGCTGGCTCTTAAGGAAAGACCAAAGGTAAAGCTGTAAAACATATTAGACCAGAGGATCCAATTCATAGAGAGAGATCAGGCACAATTACCCCTTTTCCACCAAAAATGAACTGGTTCAGGAACTGGTGCTGGTTCAAAGTTGATTCGGAGTTGGTTTAACTTGCGAACCCGTTCAGAACCTGTTTGTTTTTCCACTGACTAAAGCGCCCAGCTGGGAACGACGTTGTTACGTCACTGTGTACGTCGCTAGAAGCGCTTGCAAGTACATTACTTTGGGATTATCTCTAACTCGTGTACCAAGAAGGCTTTAAAAACAATTGAAATATGTAATCTTTTCATTTGATATGAAATCTTTCCTGATAAGTTATGTATAAATATATATATATATATATATATTTCACCAAAATATTTTAGTTTTTAGAATATTTATTAGTGTTGATGCAATGATTACAGAAAAACCAAAAAAAAATGCAAAGAATGGCAATCACTGATTTTTGAAATCCAAAACAAATCCAAATCAGAAATAGTGTCTAACTATTGTGTCCCTTTTTGCACGTCCGGTTTGCTCGTTCTGGCAGAGGAACAACTTTTTTTTTTTTTAACTCAATACATCTATTTTTGAAATCCTCAATGTAGAGTGTTTGTTACTTGTTTCATCTACCTGTTGCTCTTTACATATTTCTACATTGTGATTTCCTATCCTGTTTGAGCACTGATTATCCAGATTTGGTGATCCTGAAAAGTTCCTATTCGGATCAGATTGATCCAATACGATGTTGCTTTGAAAAACTGGCTCAAAAGTAAGCTGGATTTCATGATCACAGATCGCAAAAAAAAAGGATTACTATATCCGGATCAATTTTATCGGATTAAACCTTCTGAAAAACCGGGCCCTGGGGATTAAACACATACAATACAAACCGGTAATTCCACGACTCTCGACACCTCAGTGTGGAGATAAGGAAAAAAACTGCAAACCCAGACGAGGAGGCTGAGATTGAGTTTTCTTGTTTTTTTTTGTTTTTTTTTAAGATAAATTTCGTCGAAAACTCTTCTTTATTTTTCAATCTCATAATGTTCAGCTAGCCAGCAAAAGCACAAATAAAACCTCATCTTAAAAGCTACTTTATTCAGCAGAGATATGAGATGACTTTTTTATTCATTGAAAACTCAAACATCTGTCTTTCTCTTAATATTTTAATTTGTTTTGTACACTTTCTTTTTAAACAAAACATTTCAACATTTCATACCAATTCATCGGAACTGGAAATCGCAGTCACGAGATCTGGCATGTGAAAGCTGAGATAGGGCTGAGCCCGTCCCAACCCCTCTGTCAGATCCATGCGAACCCTGAAATGCGAGTCGCGCCGTGCCTCGGCAACAGAGAGACCCGCGCGGGGAACGCGAATCCGAACCGTCCTCCTCGGAGAACGCCCGGCGGGAGCGGAGCGTCCCTCGCGGACAGCTTATCGCAATGCCCACACAGTCAGCTCCCTCAAGAACTGACTGCTGGCATGCTCCACTCCCAAACAGCAACAAATAGCTGATGTGTGTCCCCACCCGTGATGTAACGAGGGCAGGGAACAACACACCGTCTATAATCTTGCTTGCTTGCCATAAATATAGATAGTGATATTATATATATATATATATATATATATATATATATATATATATATATATATATATATATATATATATATATATATATATATATATATATATATATATATATATATACATAAGGCTTTGACAAACAACAATAAATAGATTCAGTCTGATTTCAAGTCTGATTTCAAGGGTGCTTTATAGTTTCCTGGTCTTTGACGTCACGTGAGGTCCTACTATATCATTGGACTGATTGTACAGAGGCTTCACGACGCAATCACGCACAGCGTTCCCCATCGTGTAAGCTAACCATGAAGCTCGTGCTTTGAAGTTCGAAGGGAACGGTCATTTCCATCACATAGCAAAAACATGTGTTTTGAAGGGAAAATAATTAAATATCTTCTGTAATAAATATATCTGATTAAATAGCACACACATCTCCGATCAAATTTGCAATTTATTTATTTTTCAGAAATGTAACTGTAAAGATTTTACGATGTTTACACTAAAAAACACCTAAAACTAGATCACTGGAACATTTAATTTACTTATCATAGCTCAAAATCATGTATTTCTTAAAGTGTATACACATCTTATACCATAACTGCTCAATTATCAACACCACTGAATATAGTTGGTTGATTGTATGTTTTTTATAAATGTTTTACTTTAAAATATGTGTTGTGGTGGAAATGACATAGATAGGCAACTTCCAATTAAAACTCTTTTTCTGACTGCTTTATGTGGTGAACCAAAGCAAATCAATAAGCAACAGTATTAGTAAACATCAATATTTTATAATGAAAAAAAAACATGATTGTTTTAAAAATCGTATCAAACTTATCCATTATTCTCTTATTTACCAACAATACTGTAGCAATAATAAATAATAAAATATTTCTTACTACCTGAACTTAATTATATGTTTGTTGTTTTTTTTTTACAATAATGTTTTAGTATTATAGCCCAGCTGTTTAGCACGAACAATGTCATTTCCACCACAACCTGTCTTTACCACCACAATGAACACTGTGGTGGAAATGACTGTGGTAGAAATGACATTTCCCCCTTTCCCTCTAAAATATCATGCTAGCCTGTCAATATTAGTCTTACAGTTAGCATTAAATATACAAAAATTACACAATATTAAATTAATTTTATCCAGTTATTTTTACGTCCATGTGAAATATGAGCCGTTTGGAAATGACGGCCAATAAAAATATTCTCAGTTTTAGTCATATTTACCTTGATTTTTCTTCTTTTCATTACCCCTAAAGAGGTCACCCTTTCACCCAGCCATGTGTTCACTGTGGAGTTTCTATTGCTATGGTTACTAAGTATACAAATCTAAAACAATGATCCCAGGATTCTATTTTGTACAGTGTGGTGGAAATGACAGCAGAAGAAGATGGTATGGTATGGTGGAAATGACAGTGAACCCAAGGGACAAGGGTTCTACCTATGAAAAATATAAGAAAATGTGAATAAATATAGCAATATATAATATGTATATTTGAAATAGACATTATTTTATAATTTGTACATAAAATCTACATTATTTAAATATTTAATTTAGAATTACGCGAGGTTGAAGGTACAAAGTCTGGCTTAGGGACAGGGGGAAACAGTAAAAATCATGCATAAAAGGCCTCATATTATATAATAAAAAGAATGATTGAGCCATGATAATTTTTATTATAAGTTCCCTTATAATAAAACAAAAAAGAAGAAAAGTACCATATTAAGAATCACATATTGTAAATGGCTGTCATTTAGCAAGATCACATTGTGATTTAAAATGTGTTTAATCAATTATGAATTATGAAACACTTGATTAGATCAACAATATTATTCAGTCTGAACTACCTGCAGGGATTTGGGACTATAAATAAAAATGGACCAAAATACTGATAAATTGCGCCTCCCTTAAAAAATCTGAGCTACATTTCAAGTTCTGACTGCATATTTGAGGTTCATAAAAAATGGTTTGCCTAACAGGATTTTCACCTTTGGGTGAGCTATCCCTTTAAGATTGACAAAATGCCCATGTTCTCAGAATGTACTAAAGCTATCTCCACGTTCTTTCTGTATTAAGTCCATGCAGCTGTATAAATGCATACATTATGTCACAGTCCGTCTCTGCTTAATTCACCAGATTGTGCTGCATAACCTTAAATGCTGTAACCGCTGTCTCATCTAAATCCCCATTCTTTTCTTCCAGCTTCATGAACTCGTTCTACTCCTTTGTTTGACCATTCTCTGGAGATCTCAACAGTTGATTAGTCTCTTCTGTGTCTTGTGCTTATCTCTGATTGGAATCCAGAATCTCCTGCCTGGGGTGTCAGATTTACCTCAGTCTTGTTCACTAGAATAGATTCAACATTTATTTTCAAACAAAACTTCCCCTCTCTAAATAAATTAGCTGGCTGTCTTTGTGAACCTGTTCTTAAATATTTTTGAATATGAATATCTCATTCCCACTGTATGCATTTGTCCTATTTCTAGTGATACATATCACGCTAAATGGCTGGAACATTTTGAAAACGCATTCATAATCATAAACTAAACTACTCACATTTTAAGATTCTACCCTAGCAATGTAGTGGCAATAATTATTAAAACTCTGTGCAGTGCTGACCATTTATAGCAAAGTGTAAACAAATATTTTATATGTAAATAAAGATTGTCAAAAGTTAGTTCAAATAAAAATAATGATGCATATACATCATTACAAATTAGACAACATAGCATAAGTATAAACCGTATAAGTAGAATAAGTAGAATTAGACAGTAAATAAAATCTACTCAATTTTCCCCCTGAACAATAAATGATGAATTAAAAAGGCATGATGAGGTCTTGATTCATTACCTTATTTTTTCAAGTAAAAAGATGAGCCGGGGGTAATAAATGAGTCTTAAAAAGGGCAAGGCTTGAGATATTAATCTTCTAAGACATCTAAACAGCAGAAAAGAGGGAGTCACTCTATTAGTGCTAAAAGAGATGTCCACTCTCCTACACTTTATTTAAGCCACCAAGGAAACATTGCAGCGACCCTGAGGAAATTATTTCATCATGCGTCCACACAGCTGGGTGGCAGAAAATAGAGATGGGGGTTAAAACTTTCTGATTTACCAAGGCTGACTCCATACTTGGGGTTTGGGACAAGTAGAAAAGAACATTTTAAACGGTTGACCTTTTAGAGGTTGAGGCATGTAGCAACAATCGCTGACAAATAGCAACGAGGATTAGCGATGGGTGTGACCTTCTGTGGTAAAGGTCAAAGCTAATCGGCTAAACTAAGAGAATGCCATGACATGTTCGATGATTGTCACAACTGCTAGAGAGATCACAGAAAATGCCTTTAGATGCCATTCGAGCCTATAGGAATCTTGTAAATTGACAGATACACGTAATAGTGGTGAATATTCACTTTTGAGGGAACTCACGCTGCATCAGAAATGTGTTCTATTGGAACACCTCTGTGTGTTTGCATCTTGAAGCAGCTTGTGAAATCAGTCCAATGGCATGGTGGAATGTCATCCCGTATAGTGTGTGACGTTACAACCAGTAAAGTATAAGGTGCACCCGGACCAAATAATGCCAGCCTCTGTGCCTTCAGCAAGTACTCTGTGTGATTTGTGTGTCTTATTTATTGTTTGTTCGTCACATAGAACAAAGCATTTAGTTATGATGAGCAAGCAACAATTCACACAGTGAGTTCCTCCCTGCCCACGCAACATCATGGGCGGGGATATACACGAGTTATGTGTTGATCTGCCACTCTAAACTATAGACGAATCCGACGAGCGTTCTTGTGTAGGCTGCCATCTTGTGGCGACGCCATTACTGAGCTGTTACACCGGCATAGGCATTCATGCACCGGTATGTAAACAAACCTCGGTGATAACGCAAACGCACCCTCGATGGCAGCTACAGCCAGGCAGAATGACTTGTTGGGTTGATGATGTTAGATAGTGGCCTCCAGTCACAGATGAAGGTACAAACGATCTTACAGATTATTTATGAAAATAGCTTGGCAAGCTAGCTAGGCTAACGTTTGCTAACGAGGAAACTATAAAAAGACCTGTCCATTTGGCAACAATAAATAAATAAATAAATGAAATCAAATAAACAAATTCATGTTTTTCATTTGTGTCCATTATTTATCTCATTTTCACATTGCAACAGGCAAGGGTAAGGTAACGTTACAGCTAGAAAGTATACATAATATCGACCAATTAGTGTTTTTAAACCATGGAAAGAGGTCAATATAACAGCAGGAGAACAATTATGTCACATAACGTTACATTTAGCTCAGGAAAGCCATTTAATGACCATAGCATGTTAATTGAATAGAAAAAAATAGCAAGAGAGGAGATTTTGCTGATCACTAAATCACATATTCATTATATTTTTTACTTATGTCATTAAATAATTGTTATTATACGCGAATGCCGTCTCTGTACCGCCCAGGAAATCTGTGTAAACCATACGGCACCAGACAGGGGCAGTCGACCCGGGGTATTCACAAATGTTTTCTCTTCAAAATTGAAATTTTACTGCCACCATTGAAACAATTTATAACGAAAACTGTTTACCCACTCGACATTATACAATGGGTAACGTTTGTAACGTTAGTGACAGTCGTAAATCGCGGGCTGTTTATTCCAGTGGACGCAAGTTGCAACTAAAACAATAGGAGGCAATGGCGCAATGCTACCCAGCAACAGCTCAGTAATGGCGCCCGCTTACTTTCGGTAGTTTCACCGGATTCGCCTATAGGCTAAGCCAAAAAAAAATAAATAAATAAAATAAATTCCCGGGGAGAGCTGCAGGTATGCAGACCTCAAATCTAGTGGCTTCTTTCAGGTGTTGGAAGCACAGTCAGCAGTCAGCAATTCCACCCAAGTTTCGTTTCCGTCATCTGCCTCAATTTAACAGGATCGTGTCCACAGTGGTAGAGCCCAAGAAGGCACTGGTAAAGGAACAAGATGAACCCGAGATGTCGTCCTCGCCCATATGAAGGATATGGAGTTAATTTGGAGTTGGAGTGCCAAGAAGAGTGTGCTTTCTCCATTTCAGAGGACCACTTTTCTGGGTGTGGTATGGCATTTGACGATGATGCAGGCACTTCTGTCACCTGCTCATATCTGATATCGATGCTGTTAGCAATAAACAAGATAAATCTAGGTCAGTTTTTCACTGTGAAACAGTAACAGAGACTGTTATGTCTGATGGCAGCTGTGTCCAACGTGATACTTTTTGGCCTGCTGTACATGAGACCTTTACATTGGTGGCTCAAGACCAAGGGGCTTTCCCTGGGAGGCAACCCGTTTCACATGATCAAGGTTACACACAAGTGTCTTCGTACATTGGTGATGTGCATGAAGCTTTGGTTCTTGCAAGGCACCTTCGTCACAGGACACTTACGACAGATGCTTCTCTCAAGTGATCGTGAGTGATCCTGGAGAGTCACTCCATGCAGGTTCAGTAGAGGGGTCATTATCTTTCGTGGCACATAAATTGCCTGGAAATTATGGCTGTATTTCTAGCTTTGAAACACTCTTTCCCAGACCTGAAGGGCCATAATGTGCTTGTCCGGACAGACAACACATTGGTCATCTCCTAAATAAAACCACAGGGGTGTCTTACTGTTATGCCCACTTTACAAACTGGCACAACAGATCCTCCAGTGGGCCAAAGGCAAGCTGCTGGCATTAGCTGTTGGATCGCTGGAGTTTATATAAGTATATGTTACCATGGCAGGTCCAACGTGGTGTGTTTTGAAACCAGCAAAAATTGTAGGTTAGTGTCTAACCGCTCCTACACAGGAAATTCCAAATAATGTATTTAGAGCGGCTTCATGCAGTAAAAGGTGCCTTCCATGAATTCTAAACCTCCTCATGCACCTCAGGGAATAAAGGCACTGGAAAAAGGTATTGGAGTGGACACTGACAAGAGTCAGCAGCCACCCCCAAAAACCAATCGTCCAGCAGCAAGCGCTCAGGACAGGGTGAAAGGTTCCACTCTAGTCGGATGCTTTGGCCGTCATCTCAGGATCTGACTCAGACAAATGCCACATGCACACCCGAAAGTGGCAGCACTGTCGACTCTTCACTTCCTGAAGATGCTAGCCCACCCTGTGATGCTGCGATGGAAAACAGATCCGATTCTGGAGAGCCAAGGGACACCCGTTGGGCATCCGAAAATAGACCCGGGGAAATCCCCTGTACACTTGCGGGTCGTTTCACTGAAGAGGGGGTGTGGTCCACGGACAAACAGTCAGCGGTTTGTTCCACACTCCCACCCTCAGGTCACCCTGGCCACCTGCCGAAGTAGCACCTCACGAGGAGAGTGTTAGATTGGGGTGTGGACAAGGGGACTCTCTCTCTAACAAGATCATTAGGTCTGGACCGTAATGACACGATGGTCACGTTCCCGTGGCGAGAACGTGAGTCATCCACAAACGCTGCTCTAGGGTGATCAAGCCCAAGCACAAAGAGCAGACAATGTGCCAATCAAAATCGGAAATGAGTCGACCGCAACCAGAAATGAACGGGCAAGCCATCTTTAAAAAGATGTGCACTTGCAAGCTCTTTTGTGAGAAGAGAAACACACTCACTGGCAGATCACTGCACAGATCAGCAGGCAATGGGAACTCGCTGCAGATCGCCGTCACACCAAAACCAGAGAGAGTGGCTCGTCTCGTAGAGTGAAGTCAGAATGGCTATGGAGTGAAGAGATACTCTTGGCTCTGAAGCGAAAACATATATGCAAGTTGCCGCGTCCTTCTCAATACCCACGAGGTAAGGCGGAGATACGCTATGCAAATTCCGCAGACCCATGGCATTTCTTTGTCATTGGCTCGTTTTGTATACTCGAAGTCGATAGGCTTTCTAAGCGAAACCCCATTCATAAGTGAATACGAATCAACAACTCGGAGTGACTACGAAAGGGAACCATGGTTACAGTCATAACCTGAGATGTTTCTCTGACCGTTTAGATGTTGTTCCATGCAGATCTGTAAACCTTTTGACGTTATCTAAAGCTGCATCTGAATTTTTTCTTTCTTCTCAGATGAGACATATCTCACAGGGTGTCAGTATCTCAGCTTGTCAGCCAACCATCGTCCTGCTGTGTCTGAATCAGCTACTGGAGTTTGTAGAAGTGCAATTAGGGAGCTGCAGTCTTCCCTTATTACTTTAGGATACAAGCCTGTCAGTCTGCTGCTATGTTAACTAATGAGTCTGGCTCCTCTCTGCAGATTAAATGGGCAGTGTAATCTCTTGACCTTCACGTCTATCTCTGCGGTCTTTCCACGCTAATCATTAATTAAAGCTTCTATCTTTCAAATAGCCATGATATAGGTAAACCTGACTTGAAATGTATATGCAAGAAATGAGAAATGTGCTTTAACCATAAAGGGGATGTTTATTCACAGTGAAAAGCACCTTGCATAAGTATCCTTAGGATGCAAGCATGATGAATCAAAATTAAAGGTGTTGACGTGTGCATATGACATGTTTGAAAACAATGGCAAATTTTCGCAGGTTTCCAAAAACATAAACTCATAGATGGGGGTCAAATTTGTATTATTTTTAGACTGAGCCTTAGAACGGTAAAAGCATTACCATGGGAATTAATCACTCGAGTGGCTGAGCCTCTACCTGTTTAATAACAAATTTAATCACTTCCTCCAGAGGTTCATTAGCTCAAAAAGGAAAAGTGTGAAGTTTTATTAGCCAACAGAGCCTTCATTAAGAGCCAATTAAGTAATGAACACAGCATACCTTCTTCTTGTAAGGCCATAGACTAGCTGTGAGTTCTCTCCTTTATTCACTGAACAGTATAAACACAGTGAACAATAAAAGGATAAGGCAAACTTTGTATGGTGTGATGCTCTAGAGAGCAAACGTTTGAAAAGGGGTTACAAAAACAGACAGACATAATGCAAATCTTCCCTAAATCCTTCAAATTGTATGATACAAAATTGTTTTCTTCAGAGGTAATGCAGGCTACACGTGTACCCTTTTGAATGTAACAGTGGGATCAGGACAGTCACAGTTAAGACCTTGAGCGTGTCTCAGAACCAGTGATTTCCTGGACAGATAGTCAAACAAAGTAAATACCTGTTTTAACAATTTAGATTATTAAAACCAGCTGCGCATCAATGACCATGTGAATTTCCTACTGAAAAAAAAGTATGTGCAAACATTCAAGTAAAATAAATACATAAATATGTGGCTAGAAATCTATAGATTTTTTGTATCAGAGAAAATAAACGGACAGTTTCAAATATGTTTGAGTATGTTTTATAAATCGTGTTCCCAGGGGCGGGGTCATAGCTGTCAACATGAACAACTCTGAAAATAAGTGAGGAATCCATCCCCAAAATAAGGGATATTTTTTTTCTTTTACACGATTCTTACCCTTGAAATTTTAAAATAAAGCACTAGGAATCTTGGTATTTTGAGTAGAGAAACTTCTCGGCGCATACAAAAATCTGCATGCAGTGTACCGGAAGTAAACATGCCGAGACACAGCACAGCATATTTTTGGAGCGAGGTCAGTAACGTTACCAGCATCAAAGCGCAAACAAAGGCGATCGCTATCTGCCCTGAATTATTCATTATCCGCATGCTGCTGTTGTTGTTGTCTTTGGAAACAGGAAGAAGAATCGGAAATGAGGCATATTGCTTCTTAAGGTTCTATTCTAGATACTGTCTGCGTGCCGTTTACATCGGGATATTGCAATTCCATGTATACAGGAGAAATCTCTCTGCTCACGCATGTAAACGAGTTATTCCTAGAAAACCGAAAACCTCAGAAACCCGAATAGTGACCTTAACCCAACCATAACCCAAAATTGGCTGCATGTAAACATAGTCAGTGTGTCATTTAAAAAAATATATCATAGAGAATGTTTAAATACTCTAATATCAGCTTTTGAGGGAAACCGACGGGCTTTGGGAAACGGAGGGGAGTTAGTGGTGCTTCGGAGGCTGAGTGCAGAAGATGATTGGGAGAGATCTGTGCACCTTTACCGATCAGAGCGCGCAAATTTAAAGCCTTTATATCTCACTTGTCCGCACGAGCGTGGCAAAACGTCGCGTTGGGTGCACACGACCGGCAAGACCGCATCCGAGGATGAACAACTTCAAGCCGAATCTGTCCGAGCTTGTACGTCTCACACAGTCAGAGCGTAAAAATACGCGATATTTCACGAGAAAATACTAAAACGGGAAGACAGCGGGAAAAAGAGCTAAAATACATGAGAAACCCGGAAAAAAATGGAAGGGTTGACAGCTATGGGTGGGGTTCATGTCAGTTTTAGGCTACCCGTTTACACGATGGGAAAACGCAGATATTTCTCTGCGTTTTGCCCTCTCATTTACACGAAAACGCTGTTTTTATCACTGAAAACAATTATTTCTAAAAACTCTTTGAAAACGACGGATATTTGTTGTCGTGTGAACCGGGAGAAACGGCGTTTCAGGTTCTCTCTTGTCGATTCCAGGATTCTGATTGGCTTGCATGGTTTTAACCTTCTCCCTACACTGCCGCCTTAGGTTTGGCATAGTTATGATGGCACTCAATGGCGTATTTATGCGGGTGTGTAAACGATGTTATTTTTGAATACGGAGAGGGGGAAAATTTTAGTTTTGCTAAATACCCGGCTTTGTGTAAACGTGGCCTTAGACTTATTGATCTCACTAACCTAGGAGGAAACACATTGTAGTCCCTACCAGTCGTTTGTTGTAGTCGTAAGCAATTTCTGTAAAAGAAAATATCTCCCTTTGCTTCAAACTTTGAGCGTCGTAACTTTGCAGATATTGTTTATGCTCAAACAGCAACATTCACTAACAATAAGTTAAAAAGTGGAATCTTAATCAACCATCCCTTTAACTACTTTAGTTAACATGAACTAAGAAAGAACAAAACAGCATTTTTTGATCTTAGTTAGTATTAATTTCAACATTTACTATTACTTATATTTGTGTATTTGTTAACATTAATACACTGTGGATTTTCATTAACAAACATTAACAAAGAAAAATACTTTCTATTTGTATATATTTTGATGTAGCCTACTTTATTCCTAAGATGACATTCCAGTCTTCTGAAAAATCTAGCTGATTTGCTGCTCAATAAACATGCCTTCTGATAATTACTTAAGAACCAAAAATACAAAACTGGTGCACATCCCAAACACCCAGATCGAGATCAGGTGTGAAGGAGTGAAAAAGGAGTGTGAAGTCTGCACACTAAAAATAGCTGCTCCAAATAAACGTATAGAAAATACATTTATAGCACAACGTTTTGGCCAACAGGTCTGAGCACTTTAATGCATCCTTGCTGATTAAAAAAAAATTTTTAAATAGTAGCATGTGAATCAATGCTCTCTTACAATAAAATTAAAACTAATGTGAAATAATTAATTTATAATTGAAAACGAATTACACACTGTATACAAATTAAATATAATGGGAAAATCTAAATAAAAAAGCAGAGGGGTACCAATAAAAAAATAAAAAAAATAAAAAAATAAAATTGCATGTGTCCAAATAAAAGTAACTTCACATAAGAACACACACAGGCTAAATACAACATTTGTGCAACAAACCAAAAGGTATAGGTTGGAAAAACCAGCACTGAATAAGCTGAGGAGAGGATGCAATGGAGATGTTTTGCCAGAATTGACAGCTTAATGTGTTTTCAACAAGTTGTGTTGATGGCTGAGGGTGGATCTGAGACCGCTTGGAGCACAATACACTGCCTTACATCCAAACAGGATAAAGTGAATGACACCACACCTGTAATTCAGAGCAATCTTTCAGCCTGATGTTTGTTTTTCATACACATTGGCCCACAATGTTGCCAATGCATTCAGACAGCTATTATGTGCTCAATGTTTATAAAGTGCTCTCCAACAAGGACATTATGGACTATGAAGCCCACTGTAATTACTTATCAGAACAAAAGCCCAAAGGACAGGAGAGCTCCTGGCTGGCCAGGAAATACACAGACATATGGGATCTTATTCAGCGTTATTGCTGCCATCAAGGGCTCATGCTGTATCTCCATTTCTATTTCAGCACTGAGAGCTATAATCATAAAAAACTGAGCAGAGTGAAATGGCCTTTTACATCCAGATAAACAGACTCTGGAGAGGTATAGAAAAGGTGTCTGCGACGACATTATAGAAACACCCTATATCTAATAATAGAACAATGGCTGAATGCAGACAGAAAGAAGGCTCATTATCATCAGTGATTGTGACATGGAGATTGAGAACAGACAGGTGAAGAAGAGGGACCGACCCCACTGAGCCTGAATCACCTACAAATCCATAATGACATAGATCTCATACGTTTTACATTTATAAATAGAATCTTTTTACTTTTTAAACTCGATCTTTGGACAGCACAATAAAGAAATACGGATGTTTGGATGGATATATTGTACAGAATCAAGAGGTTCAAATACTCAGTTTCATCAGAAAAATCACAGAAAATTAGACCCTTTCGCATAATTGCTATAAATAGTTTACTGTCATATGAGAGAAACGATCTGTCCACGGCCACCTGGGGTGCGAATCATATAGTTGGTGCACATTAACTTTAACTTACATTAACTTAGAAAGAGATTGAGGATCAAGTGAATCATGCTGTAATTACACTTAAGAAGACTCCTCATAGTCCCTCTCCAACCACGACTCTATCTGAAGCCATTTAACCTATTATTGACTGATGGCAGGAGAGACACAAGTCGCACCTTATGAGCTTCATGCTCACCCCTGGCTTAATTTAGCAGTGTAACTATTAGCTCTCAAAGCTTTATAATTACCATGTTCAACAAGCTCTTTATGGAGTGGAACTAAAGATCGTCTTAGTGCAGTGATAAATACTGTCCAATGAAATGTAGCATATCAAAACCATATCTGTACCTCATTCGGAATGTAAAATGAACACACACTGAAAATACTAGGTAATTAGTGAGGCTTACAAAGGCAAGCATCACTACTACTATTGCTTATACTTAGGAGTAGGGATTTGCACTACTGGATTTGCACTTTTGGGATTTGAATATGGGGAATATTTAGAGACCACAACATCATAGCTAAGTTCACCCAAAAACGAATTTTTTTTTTCATACAATGAAAGTCAATGGGGTCCAAAAACAACAAAGTTTTTATTGAATGTTTATATATATATATATATATATATATATATATATATATATCAGTGCTGTACAAACGATTAAAATATTTAATCGCGATTAATCGCATTAATGTCATAGTTAACTCGCGATTAATCGCACATTTTTATCTATTCTTAATGTCTTTTGATTTCTTTTTGTTACATTTTTTCTCATTTTAATGCTCTTATCAACATGGAAAAGTGGATTGGCTTATTTAGTGCAAATGTTTTTTTTAATTATTATTATTGAAAATAACATTGGAATAGTGTTCAATTTCACTCTAACATATATAGCCTAAATAATCTCTCACACAATGTAACACTGTCCATCAATAAAAGGGTGAAAGAAATACTGACGAGGTCCTGATATTGACGAGGGTGTGGAGAATTTGCATCATCGTGTTGTGTGTGTGTGTGTGTGTGTGTGTGTGTGTGTGTGTGTGTGTGGGGGGGGCTTGGCCATCATCAAGTGGTGTTTCAGGCTGGACGTGCTGTGATGATGATAGCTCAGTTCATAATGACAAAACATACAGATCGCTTTGGTCTTGTCAATGGGACAATTTGGCAACTTTTTAAAAGTAAACTTTACATTCAGAATCTCATTGGCATCCATTTCATCATTAAAGAGATATTTTTGCACAAAAAGGAAACAATATTTTACCTGTCTTTCCATGTGACCATTTGTGGAGGAGGTATTTAAATACCTCAATATATATATATATATATGAGGTATTTAAATACCTCCTCCACAAATGGTCACATGGAAAGACAGGTAAAATATTGTTTCCTTTTTGTGCAAAAAATATCTCTTTAAAGTCAGCATGATACAGAAGTTACAATAGTTTTGTCTTCCCTATTGTGGCGTATATTCGAGTGAACTCTATCGCTTCTCGAACGAGAACAACAGCTGACAATGATGTGTGAGAATGACTGGCAGGTCCAGGAATAGGAGAAGGATGTGCAGGTGTGAGGCAAGGAGGATGCTGGGACATGTAAGATGAGGACTGTGATGGGACAGACGAAGATTGCGACAGCTGGTATATTCCATAAAAACATGAATTGCCAATTTTGATTTCATGGTGACTTTAAGTCAGTAAGCAACAACAGCACACAACTGCATAGCAACCCCCTGGTGACCATCGACAACATCTATCAGTTTTTCTTGAACAAACAACATTCACGTTTTATCAGAAGATGTAAATCTAGCTTCATTCTGCTTTTCCACAAAGCCTGCAGCGCGAAAGCAAGTCAGACTGTCAAATATGTGCCAAACAGAAATGCAATATTGTACAGTGCTTTCTAACAAAATATATGGGGATTAATGTAGTTACAGTCAATTTGAACACGCAAATGTTATTGTTTTGCTTTATAAAACACTCTGCACATGCATTCTCAGTCACTCACACTAAAGTAAACATGCACACATGTCAGGTTTGCAGTGAGTTATTGGTTGCACTGATTTCTCATCTCCTGTTGTTTTGTTTTCCTTTGAGTCTGGTCATCATGTCATCTCAGAGTAATATTCTCCGGCTAACAGCCTGCTGCACAAGACTCAAAGAAACTCCTACATTATCAGCATGATAATGCTGGTCTAGTCCTGCAAAGAGATTTATAGCCAATCTAAACATGTGTGCGTATGCGTTTGAAAGAAATGCATACTTTTATTCAGCAAGGATGAAATTGATCTAAAGTGACAGAAAATGTCTGCAACAAAGTCTTTGCTATATCTAATAAATGTTATTTTGAACTTGAGATGGCTGCAAAAAAAATGCAATCCAATGTCATCCAATCATCAAGCAAATGCCTCTTTCATTATAAATAGTTATCCGTTGTCCAGCTGTACAATTTGATCAACTATCAGTTGAATGCTATTGATGGTTTAAAGATGTACTTCACTGAACACTCTGTGGCAGATAATTATGAGGATGTTTCCAAATTTAAACATCTCGGGGGAACTAAAGGCCTATATGTGGGCTGATGAAAGCCTGAGGTTACATGAGTTGCGTCGATGACTAATAATCTCATATCTGAATTGACTAGGAAGCTTGTTTAGTAAAGTGAGTCCTTCTCTACAAATAGCATAGTGCTTACAAAAAAAGTATGGAAAATAAGAAGGCTAAACTGGATATTTCTCTGTATTGTACAATATTGTATTATCGGACACAACACATGGACACGACAAATTGAAATGGACACACTGGCACGAAAACCCAGCACAGAGATCGGGACAAACACTCTTACAAAAAAATTCGAATTTGACTTGGTTACGTGAGACTTATCAACAGCGGTTACACAAACAAAAGTAGACTTGGCTGCAACTAACGACTAGTTGTCTGGCTACAACTTCAACAAAGAAATTTATTCTCGATTTTTGTCGACAGCGTTCGAAGAATTGTTGCTGCCCTAAACTAGATACAATTGAAACATTAGGGCTATTTATACACCAAGACTAATGACTAACAAGAAACACCTGTGATCAATCAAGACGATCAACCAAAAAGATTATATATATATATATTTTAGTTTAAGTTTCGTTTTTAACCATTGCCTCACAATATGATAAAAATTACAATAAAGTTGACTTTAAAGGCCTGTTCACACCAGGACGAATTTGCGAATTTGAATTGCACCGGGACGTGCGCGTTATTCGCCGACGTTTAACGCCTTGTGACTAAACAAAGGGCGCCAATGTCAGTGTGCACACCGAACACGTAAAACGCCACGTATAAAAGCGTCATTAAAAAAAAAAACGCCTCTGGTTCGTTTTTTTAGTTTGACGCACTGCATCAAAAACTACCTGACCAATGAAATTGGCACTTTTGCTCACGTGTTTGGAGCTTCTGAAGTTACAGAAAAACACAACTTGGGGGAGCTCAAACACAAAACGGTCTTGCCGAACACACATATGCAATGATGTGTTTGAACACAAAAACGCGTTGAAAAACGCTGACGAATAACGCACGCTGATAATCGTCCTGGTGTGTACGGGCCTTAACTCTGAAATAGACACTCCATAAACTTTAAACAGGAACGTTAATCTACTCAACTCAGAAAATATGCCTAAGGTAAACAGGAATGCTAATGACACATAGGTAAATAATATGGCTTCACCTTATGTTCAGGACTGTGATGTTATGACTGTAAACTTACAGCTATTTCAGACTTTAAATATCTCTTTTGTCAGTAAAATGCTTCATCTGCAGTTTTTCCTATATTGTTGCTCCATTAATACAACTCTGCTTCAGATTCAGATCACACGCACATACAAAAAAACAACAACAAAGAACAATATTTGATATTCCAAGGACCGTTAAAAATGGCTTGCAGACCTTTTGAAAATGTGACATCTCTTTTGATTTAATGACTGTTAAACATTGACCAAAATTAGTATTCTGTACACTATTGCATGGTGAAAGTAACTTGCCATTAAATTTAAATAATTGATTTTGTGTTGAATGAAACCTTGAAAAATAACTGGCTCAACCTGCAGTAAAAAAAAAAGAGAGAGAGAGAGAGCCTGTTTTCTGTTTTCTTCTCCTGGCAGTCAGGTTGTTTTCTCTCCCTGGCACTGATAAGTTGATACAGTCATACAACACTGCACCCAACTTCAGTGCTTCCATTCTGTGTGCTGACAGCCTGTAATTAATGCCTACCTGACTCCTATGGCAGGCATCTCCCCAAGGCTGCTGATTAGGACTCTGGCTTTTCAAAGTATGACACCTGTGTAGACGTTTTACCAGGAGCCCAAACAAAAAGAAAAGAGCTGAGCACATTACTAATTTGCAGCAATGAATTCCCAGTCTGTTTGGATTTGTCTCCACAAGCATTGTTTTATCATCCAGGTCAATGAGTCAGATGAAAATTGGGTTTGCTAATGAAATGACTCCGGGTACAAGTAAACGCGTGTTAAATGGAAACATTAAAGCAGTTCACCTGTTTTTTTCCTTCATCCAAATGAGAATTAGCACCGGCGTTATGACAGCTATTTCCATATGTTTCGTTCTCGCCCTTCCTAGACCACAGGGCCGAGCTCAGCCTCATCAACAGAAATGGCCAAAGAGAACAGAATCCTTTCATGTTGCCCTTTCCTCCTCTTCTACACTTGTGATTATAAAAATCGATTTTCTTCTTCCTCTTCTGCTCTCTTTTCACTTTAGCAGCTGGGTTATTATTGTACCGCAGTGCTGTAATAACAATTTATCTTCGCTTCTTGTACGATTACTGTACAGCTCTTCAGAAAGGAGGGCAGAGGTGCCAAGTCTTTGATTTATAGGAGCAATTTGACCGCTGCTTATTTAGAGTGATCCACTAAGGTGATCCAGGTGGTGGAAGGCCTCCACAGCATCTTAACGCTGTTCAAGCATGGGAGCAAAATTAAACTTCGGTAAATGGTACGACTTCACCTCTTGTTCAAGAGTGTGGGGGCAAAACAATCCAAGACTGCAGCTTTTGACCAGAATTATGATGCTAACCTCAGGGCTGGAGGATGATGTGGTTGCTCGTGCTAAAGCAGTAATACAACGCTTGGAAAATGATCACATGAAAAGTCATTTGTTCTATTGCAGTCTGATTTGGTAAACATGTAAAGGCTACTTAGCCGGCTCACCTATGTTCCTCAACAGTTTTCAGCATCCCTCCACCACGCACAGACGGTTCCTCACAGCCCGGGATACGGGGGCAAAGCTATCTGTGGGTTCAAGCCAAAATTGTGTGATTTTGTTAAAAGCTGTGTGAACTTATTAAAGGGGTCATGAACTGGCTTTTTAAATGTTTTTGTTTTGTTGTCTGAGGTCAACTTATGACGTTCGCTTGGTTTTTACATTCAAAAACATAAAAATGAATAAGTTATGGGCTATTTTCTTCCCTAGTTTTCAGCCTACTTGAAAAATGCTCGGATTTTATGGGCGTATCGCATTGAAGACTAGGAAGTAAATGCCCACTGCTGTGAGTGAATAACAGTTTTGCATATTATAATGAGCTTCAACTCTGTCGTCGGTTTCAGGTCGGTGCACGTGGGGGATTGTTTTGAAAACCACTGTTGTAAAATGGCAACCGGAATGATTCGCCCATAGGCCTACATGTTTGACCCAGAGTCCGATCCCGAATCGCAGGACAATGAACCAACAGCACCTCGAATACAACGGATACTTGTAGACACATACACATAATTATTCAGATATCAAACGATCTGTAACAATGTAGTGCTAGCCGAGTAGATTATTATTTTCTAAAATAAAAATATTACTCACATAAGTGTGTTGCACCACTCCTGTTGGATCCAATATAGAAGGTAACGTAGATTAATCATGTTCCGTACAACAACGATGTTCCGTACAGATTAACTTTAACCGCCGATCGCTGAATAAATACTTCTAGGTCGTACACAAAATGCATATCTGTGTTGTCTTCATTTCTCCCTCTTATATTATAATGAGTTTAACTCACCCGTCGGTGCATGTGGGGAAAGCTGCCAATGTTGTCAAATGGCAACCGGATTTGCCCATACATGTTCGAACCCAGAGTCCTGTGTGTTGCACAATTCCTGTCAGATCCAATATAGAAGTCACATCACCGTTCTTTCTCTTAATCGGTCTGCAAATTCAGCCTCGAACTGTGTTTTGTTCACAAAACAATCCTCGGTGAAATGAAGCGAACATACAGATAATGTTTTACACTCATCATGCTGGAACGTCATTAAAAACAAATTAACCAGGCATTCCTAATATTGGAATCCAGAGGAAGCTTATGCAGCGACTGTCTTCTTCCACAGCCAGGCACGGCACAACATTTTGTCAACGGAATGTTTATTGCTGGTAGCTCGCTCCGGTGTGTCATCACGAGGTATGCTTTTGTATGCGTGAATGCGCGAATCGGTGGGCAGGGCTAGAACCGGCCATGTTGAAGTAGGCGTTGATGAGCGGGTGGGGTTTTAGCGTCATTGACGTCATACTTCCACACTTTCAAAAACGAGACGTTTGTTGAGGCTGGTGTCAATAAAAGCTTTTATTGGACTAACAAGGTCGTTTTCAGTTCTGAAACTTACAGGATATTCTTATAATATGATGACCTCTTAGATGTCAAAAGCTCAAGGAAAATTTTATTTCTCAGTTCATCACCCCTTTAAAGCACATTGCTCTAAAACGCTGTGATTTGCTTGCTGTTTAAGTGATGCTGAAAGGTTATTGTTCTATTGCATTAAAAAAATAATTTGCAACCTACACTAAATCTAACTGACAGTAGCTACTTTTACATGGCCTTTTGTTTCAAGCAAAGTGAACGGTAACTAAAGTGATCAGGTTGATGTGCACGTTTACATGTCACAAGTTTCAAATCGAGTTAATTTTTTTGCAGCCCGTTCTCATCCCAAGTCGTCATCTAACTGACGCTTTTGACCGTGCTTCAACATCCGACGGATGTTAACATCCAACGCTTTAGGCACCCTTCAGCGACAGTTAGATGACGCGGTAGGTTTAGGTCTGGGGTAGGGTTAGACCAGGGATAGCGTCATCTGAACTGACCGTCGGATGTTGAAAGCATGGTCAAAAGTGTCAGTTAGATGACGACTTGGGATGAGAACGGGCTGCAAAAAATTAACTCGATTTGAAACTTGTGACATGTAAACGCTTACATGCTTAAATGCTTAAGCATGGTCAAAAGTGTCAGTTAGATGACGCCTTGGGATGAGAATGCGTTGTTTTTTGACATGCGCATACTGCACGAACATAGTTTCCCGCAGTTTGCACATACAAACCATTCTCCTATATTTCTGCTTTTCTTTGTTTCAATGAGCAGACTTAATATTGATCTATTCCGGGTCCTGATCAGGAGACGACAAGCACATGAACTGTTGTGTCGTGCTGTTTTTAGTTATCAAAAAGTGAAAATGCCTCTTCCCAAGCCCAAAACAAGACGCCTGGGATAAGAGTCCAAAACATGGACTGCACAGTACTTTCCAGTTTTGGCTTTCAATCCGACCAAGTGTTTACATATCCTCTTGATCACATTAGGAAATGTTTAAGCCAGCCCTTACAATCTGAATTAAATTTTAATTTGGCCAATTCAGTCTGATTGGCATATTATAGGGTCCATGTAAACGCAGCTTACAAAAGCAAACATTAGATAGAGATACAAACATTTTCTGAAGCAAACATGCTATTTACTAGCTGGCTTTTGTTAATGTTTAATGAGTGTTGTGACTCATGTTTTACAGGACTCTTACCCGAGATCTCTAGAGTGCAATGCTTTACCAGGTGAGCTAATGAGCAAGTTTACGACATCAGAAAAGCCAAATTGGGATCTGATTATGTGATGCAGTCATCAAAATGTATTTGTTTACAAAAAATGCACTATGGAAAAGGTGTTTTGATGTCATAACATACAAGGAACCAAGCAAATAGTAGTCTTAATTAATCAATAATCTGCCTCTGTAATCATAATTTCTGTAAAAATGAACAAAAGTTCTTGATGTTTTACTGTCACCTGTG
The DNA here is from genome assembly GCA_030378365.1 of Hybognathus amarus. NCBI lineage: Eukaryota > Metazoa > Chordata > Actinopteri > Cypriniformes > Leuciscidae > Hybognathus > Hybognathus amarus. Next base: position 210,263 of record JAQIUQ010001226.1, on the reverse strand, counting down.
TTCATTTCAGCTGGAAACGGCAGTGAAATGAATGTAGTATAAGTACATGTGTTTTGAGTTTTTCAAAAAAATGTAGGTAGTAGATGCACTTATTTTCGATGAGCCTATGTTCAGAATATTTGATGAAAAAACATGGTAATAAAAGAGACAATCTGCTAAAAATAAAAATGAAGAGTTCAGATTCAAAAGCCTCTAAATGCCATTTGAAATTTTCTTTAAAATTACCATTTTTATCAAGCTTGTATATTTAAGTTCAGTAATTTCACTTAAATGACAATTAATAGGTAATCTTCATTGCCATTTAAGTGAAATTACTGAACTTAAATATACAAGCTTGATAAAAATGGTCATTTTAGAAGAAAATTTCAAATGGCATTTAGAGGCTTCTGCATCTGAACTCTTCAAATAAAAAATAAAAATAAATAAATAAACAGTTACTAAAGTTTTATAGATACAAGTCGTGTTTGGCTGCAATAATTAAAGAAGAAAAAAGCATGCACAGTTATTGGGTAAATTCAACAATATTTAACTATTCGTCACCTTGTCTGTCATATTATTTGTATTTTCACTAATTCTAGGATTGTTTAATCTGTGAAGGATACATATGATGTCTTATATGGCTAACACAGGGTAAGCTGTCAATACTTTGGAATAATCTTGGCATTGAGAATGTGTCTATTTTTTCTTAAAATGCTGCTTTTTTCTTAAAATAGCAGCTCACTAGAAAAGAGCAAGACTATTTGCAACCACACACAATACAGATTCCAGTCTTTTCTCTCTGCTTCACAAAAACTGGCATTTATAGAGCCATTTTACAACTTAACCAGTCTTTTCTTGTTCCACAGTGCTTTCTCCTGTGGCCTACGATAACATTTAACAGCTGACCTTATCTCCGGTGCAATCTTCTCCTCTTTCCCATACACATGTAATGACCACATTTCATGTCCTGATTAAGAGATGACAATCTTGTGGACATTATGTGGCTGCCGCAAAATGCTGATGACTCCATGGTGATCCTGAAACTGCATTGAGAATTGTGTCACGACTCCTCTAAGGTCATCAGTACATCTCAAACATCAGAAAACCTTTAAAGCTTGATTCGATCTCCGGTGAGCCTTTTGTACCAGTGACATAAGCAGCGAGCTGTTTGTTTCCTGGATACTAGATAATGGGTGTCAATGAATTCACAGGTAAACTGCTGTTAATTGCCTGGAGGAGAAATCTGTTTTTTTTTTCAGCTACAGATACAAAATGTCTATGGCAAAGTCACTTCTTTAGTTTAAATGCTGTGTCCCATCAAGCAATGTCTGTCATGGTCAATGGACCATGAAACACAGGTCACACAGTCACAGTGAGTGGGTTTTATAGCACAGCTGATGGTTGTTTAGTGCTGAGCTGGGTCACTATCTACTTTCATTTCGTTTGCTTACTGTCTTCAAAAAAAGAAAAAGCTCACCTTAAACAATGACCATGATTCCATCCAGGGCCTGTCCAGGGAAAACTGACAAAGAGTGGTGAGAAAGGTCCTTGCTGAGGCTGCACAAATACAAACAACTCAGAAATGTGCAGGACATTTTTAACTTGCTCAAAAGAGTTAGGTTCATGGCCTATTTTTTCCCAGTGGACCATGAACACATTAATTATTTGGTGTTTCAGGGCCACTGTAGTTATAATATCTCATGAGAAAAGCTTCCCACCCACTGCCGCCTCAAACCTAAAAACTTCAGGGCAGCCAAGGCGCTTTGCTTTTAGCAGAGCCAGAATACTAATAGCTAATAATAATGTTTTGACTTGCAGACCCTTATCTGTCCAGTGTTCCCATTACTCAAGCCACATGCCAAAAATGTGCAAAGGCACCAGATTGGTTTCACCACACTTCCTCTATCCAGACACATTGAATAAAATAATATTCAGAGCTGAGAACATCTCATTTATAACTGTAAGGCATATATATGGCACTAGAAATGCAGCAATTGTGTATTTTTTTATAGACCAACCAAGAAATTAGCATCATTCTGGTTCTCTCAACAAAATCCCAAAAGGATTTTTTTATTGATTTTTTGATTATTGTAGAAAAGAGACAAACAAATCTTTATGATTTATGAAGATAATCTTCACAAATGAACACAACTTGTATGTATTTTGAAGCCTAAATACAATCGCCTGAAGTACAACTACATCGAACGAACTACACAGCAGTTGCATCACTAAGCTTCTGACAACGGTTTCAATCTTGATTTGAAGTATAATACAATAAGTCTGTGAAAGTGGACTTGTAAGGTGAGTTTTCCTGTTTGGCATAATGACGTTAAATGCTACAGACAATCTCTGTAATGCCATTTAGACACTTATTTTTTCAATACACAAAAGCATATACGAAAGCCTAACGCAAGGTGAGAAAAAAAAGAAAACTTATCTCGTTATTTCGACTAGATAAGTCGTTATAGATAACATAATATCTCGTTATAACGACATATCACGTTAAAATGACATAATATCTTGTTATAATAACACAAGTCATTATTTCGACTTAATAAGTCGTTAAAATGACATAATATCTCGTTATAACGACATATCTAACATAACAAGATACTATTTCGTTATAACGACTTATTAAGTCGAAATAATGAGATAAGTTTCTTCTTTATATACTGTATATATATATATATATATATATATATATATATATATATATATATATTTCATGCCATTTGAAATTTTCTTCTAAAACTGACCATTTTTATCAAGTTTGTATATGTTAAGTTCAGTAATTTCACTTAAATGGCAATGAAGATTACCTATTAATAGTCATTTAAGTGAAATTACTGAACTTAAATATACAAGCTTGATAAAAATGGTCATTTTAGAAGAAAATTTCAAATGGCATTTAGAGGCTTTTGCATCTGAACTCTTCATATATATACTGTATGTACTCACCGGCTACTTTATTAGGTACCCCATGCTAGTAACGGGTTCGACCCCCTTTTGCCTTCAGAACTGCCTCAATTCTTCGTGGCATAGTTGTACAAGGTGCTGGAAGCATTCCTCAGGGAGTTTGGTCCATATTGACATGATGGCATCACACAGTTGCCGCAGATTTGTCGGCTGCACATCCATGATGCGATCTCCGTTCTCACCCACATCCCAGAGATGCTCTATTGGATTGAGATCTGGTGACTGTGGAGTGCCATTTGAGTACAGCGACTCATGTTCAAGAAACCAGTCTGAGATGATTCCAGCTTTATGACATGGCGCATTATCTGCTGAAAGTAGCCACTCAGAAGTTGGGTACATTGTGGTCATAAAGGGATGGACATGGTCAGCAACAATACTCAGGTAGGCTGTGGCGTTGCAACGATGCTCAATTGGTACCAAGGGGCCCCAAAGAGTGCCAAGAAAATACTACCCAGCACCATGACACCACCACCACCAGCCTGAACCGTTGATACAAGGCAGGATGGATCCATGCTTTCATGTTGTAGACGCCAAATTCTGACCCTACCATCCGAATGTCGCAGCAGAAATCGAAGACTCATCAGACCAGGCAACGTTTTTCCAATCTTCAATTGTCCAATTTCAATGAGCTTGTGCAAATTGTAACCTCAGTTTCCTGTTCTTAGCTGAAAGGAGTGGCACCCGGTGTGGTCTTCTGCTGCTGTAGCCCATCTGCCTCAAAGTTTAACGTACTGTGCGTTCAGAGATGCTCTTCTGCCCACCTTGGTTGTACGGGTGGTTATTTGAGTCACTGTTGCCCTTCTATCAGCTCGAACCAGTCTGGCCATTCTCCTCTGACCTCTGGCATCAACAAGGCATTTCCGCCCACAGAACTGCCGCTCACTGGATGTTTTTTCTTTTTCGGACCATTCTCTGTAAACCCTAGCAGATGGTTGTGCGTGAAAATCCCAGTAGATTAGCAGTTTCTGAAATACTCAGACCAGCCCTTCTGGCACCGACAATCATGCCACGTTCAAAGACACTCAAATCACCTTTCTTCCCCATACTGATGCTCGGTTTGAACTGCAGGAGATTGTCTTGACCATGTCTACATGCCTAAATGCACTGAGTTGCCGCCATGTGATTGGCTGCTTAGAAATTAAGTGTTGACGAGCAGTTGGACAGGTGTACCTAATAAAGTGGCCGGTGAGTGCAACTATCTATATATATATATATATATATATATATATATATATATATATATATATATATATATATATATATATATATATATATATATATATATATATATATATATATACACAAACGAGCCCGACTCTCATGCAAGTTCATATTTATAGCACGAATGTCATTTCTCGTGGCATTTATACAAAACAGTTTTTGCGTGTATATGGAACGCGTTTTCGCGTGCATATGATACGCACTTTTTGGTGTGTAATATGCACAAACTCCCCACCCAACTTCCCCCTAAACCTACCCCAAGGTTTTTTAGTGCATAGCATATACACGCAAAAAACATTTTTGCCATATAAATGCCACAAGAAATTACATTTGAGACAGACAGACAGACAGACAGACAGACAGATAATAAAAATGAAAATGAGTGGGGTATTACTAATTTATTAAATGTGAAATATCCTGAGTTTGTGCAAACCACAGACCTTATTTCAGGCACTTAACAAAAACACTAAACAAAAAAAAAAACACTGACTTTATGGAACCGAAATTACTAAAATGCTAATTTTCAGGTTTAAGACTCATTCTTGCTATTACTTTTCAAAAATAAAATTGTGTATATGTACATAAACTATTTGATATTGTAAGATATAGAAAGAGAATGCAACAGATGTACAGTATGAGATAAACATGAATACTAAACGTGACTAGAATAAAAGTGCCCACAACAGCCATAAGTGAATCAATTAAAGATTGGAAATTGGACATCTTAATGAATAAATGACTAGGAATTGGAAAAAAGTGTGCTTATGTGGCTTCCAGAGCAACAAAACAGTCATATTGAATTTCATCTTTTATGAATGTGGTTTGTAACAGGACAGGTGAAACGATAATGAGGTCTGCTTTCGACAAAAAGATTCAAACAGTGTGTGATGACAGCCATTGAACACATCTAGACAGCACAATGAATGCTGTGTCAATACAGCTGGCTTGATACTTACCAGCTGTTTTTTTAACCAAGCATAAGCAGCCTTGATCACTTTTTCATTGAATATACTTAAAAATCTGACTGGACAAGGCTTGCTTGAAACCACTGAATAACTTAAAGCACTAACCAGAAAATTCATTTCCACACTCTTTTCATATATGGCTGACCAGAGAACAGCATTTTGACAGTTGAAACATGTAGCAAATAAATATACAATTAAGTATTTTTGTCTGGGGGTATTATAATAATAATAAATAAACATTTTCTAAAAGAAAATGCTAAGAAGATTTAGTCTCATTTAGCAGCACACACTATTCTTTTCTGGCTCATGAACAGAATCCACATACAAAAAAAAAGCAAGAAAAAAACAGTATTAATAGTTTTGATCATGTAGCTTTAACACCACCGTGCTTGTCTTTTTTTCAGGAAAATACATCACACATACACAAATATATATATATATATATATATATATATATATATATATATATATATATATATATATATATATATATATATATATATATATATAAATTTGTCAAAAATACATAGTGGTGCAAATTAAACCTCTGAAGCGATCAGAATATAATGAAATTACTAATAAAAGGTGAGAAAATAAAAGGTGTGTTGGCACCTTTAAGACAAGTAGCAACAATCCTGACTTTAAAAAAAAAAAAAAAAAAAAAAAAAAAAACTTCACACATCCCTTGACACTGAATGTTCATGGAGAGAAACGAATGATCTGTCAGCTTCATCCGACAAATATCGAATGCAATTATTGTCTAAGCGTTTTAATAACAGAGCGCTGATACAAGATTAAGAACTAAACCTTATCAGAAGCTGTGGATTTGCAGCTTAATGAGTATTCTTAACCTTAAATCAATGGCAGATGGTGTGAGCAAGGTGCAGCTGAAATGCTTAGAAATGCTTGATAACTTTCGGGAGAATCTTCGGCGAGGGCGTCACATTATTCTGGTGCTTTGTTTGAGAATAAGATGCACAATGCAAAGGGCGGCAATCGTTCTCCTTTCATCATGGAGTCCCAGCGATATCATCTCAGAAGCCTGAGAGACTTTTCACCGTTTCATAAAGCCACAATAAATGATTTCCTTCTTATTTCGGCGGCCCTTATTTCCATAAACCATGCTTTTGCTTTCCCCCTCTTTCCTCCTCTTGCTATAATGGCAGAAAGAGAGCAGAACATATTCAGAGCTCTGTTTTCATTCAGTGTTATTAGAAATTCAATTCTGTACAAATGACTTTGGAATATCACAGCAGTCGCTTTAGCTGTTCAGCGTGACCCATTTTCGTGCTGCTAGTCATGCTCTGGGTGCTGTACCTGCAGATTCAGCTCAATGGTACAATGCTTTTACTTAAAATGATCCCTGTAATACTATTTCCCACGCTTAAGCCCACTCAATGTATATCTTAATGGTCAAGACAAAGTCAGATATGCTTTTGATCAAGGCTGGTGACAAATGTGAATTTACAGTGGCACTGTGGATAAAAAAATAAAATAAAAAAGTTGTTATTTTAGCATTATTTCAATGCATTCTCATCCTCAGGGCGTCATATAGTGACGCTTTTGACAATGTGTATACATCCAAAGCACATTGCACCCTTTAGCGTCAAAATAACATGCTTTGGTTATGGGTAGGTTTAGGTCTGGGGTAGGTTTAGGGTTACAACACTAGGAGGCGCCTTCTGGCCCATATATTTATGAGTCTCATATGAACGCTAAAAGGGTGTCATGTGCGTTGGATGTATACCGCATTGTCAAAAGCGTCAGTATATGACGCCTTGGGATTAGAACGGGCTGTTTATTTTTATACTAATATTTTATCAATTAATTTTGAATTATGTTTTATTTTCATATTTTCAGTTATCATTTTAATGTTAGTTTTAGTAATTTTATTTGGTGTTGTCTTATTTTGTTCATATTTATAATTTAGCTTTATTTATTATCAGTTTTAGTCATTTTAGTACTTCAGCTTATTTTAATTCTGCTTTATTTCAATTAATAAAATAGTTTTTTAATAGTTGTAGTCTACAACATCACTGAACACAACATATCCAACGCATTCTCATCCTAGAGCATCACCTAACTGACTGCCTTTGACCATGCGTCTAAATTCTGACGCACATGGCAACCTTTGGTGTCAGTTAGATGACGCTCATCCTGAGGGCTGTCACCTAACTGACGCCTTTGAATATCCGTCTAAATCTGACGCACATGGCAACCTTTAGCGCCATTTAGATTACGCGGGTAGGTTTAGGTCTGGGGTAGGGTTAGGGTGAGACCACTAGGAGGCGTGTCTCATATTGATGCTAAAGGGTGCCATGTTGACGCTCGGGTGAAGCATCAGTTAGATATTAAGTGGGTCCTGGATACCTGCCTAGTCTCTGTTCTTTTCTGGATTTGGGGTTGTATTGGTAACATCACTCGTACACAGCTAATCGTTCATTTCATTACACATCTCACATAGTGAGGCGTTCCTAAGCAACTTCTGCCAACTACAGCGTTTTTTACCTAGCCAAGCTCCCTCCTACGTACTTCCGCTCAATTTTCATTTTCCTTCAGTACTATGTAGACTTGTAGTCAAGACCGCCTAAACCAAGACCAAGACACTACCAAGACCAGAGGGTATCGAGACCAAGACAAGACCAAGACCAAGACAGACCAAGTCGAGACCAAGACTCGAGACCAAGTCGAGACCAAAAGACCAAAAAACAGACTAGTGTTGTTGAAGCTAAGCAATAACTTGGAAGATTTTGTTTTGTATTGCCTGTCTATCTCTGCCGATTTCGAAGTCTCCAAATGAATCCATTCTGCAACTTTTAAATACATAAATATTTTTAAAAATGAAATTATAAGCTTAAGTGCAGGAACCGAAAGTTGGTTGTTTTGTCGCTATGGTTACACACACACACCATTGGCGGTGCGCTCAAAGTCATCTGTCAGTTGTGCAGTTACCCAAAATCTCCTGAATGAAGTTAAAACCCATCATGTCACTGATATGTGTTTGACTAAATATTAATACATCAATAATGCACATGATATGTGTTTTTTTAAATCAAGTGATTAAAGTGCTCGTTGCCGCTGCGATCAGTGTTTCTCGTGTGGCTCGCGCACACCATACTGTCTTTACTCAGACGAGTGCTTCTATCTGTTGCGGATATCGTCATGGATATTGTAGTATTGTATTGCTAAATCCCTCGACCACCATGTTGGTCTGAGACAGCGAGACCTCGACAGAACCAGAGAGGTCCGAGACCGAAGACAAGACCAAGACCAAAACCGTCAAGGCCGTGACAAGACCGAGACCACCGTAGAAGTGGTCTTGAGACCGGTCTTGAGACCAAGAACCGGTCTCGAGAACATACATCACTAGTACTATGTCTGGGCTTGTGGTGTATTCTTTGTTTTTTCTCCGGTCATTTTTTCACTGGTCCAATCAGTGAACAAAGGGAGTGGCTGAGAACGATGACGTTGATGTATGTGCACTCATAGCGTGCTGGCTGGGTTCCAAAGTCGTCATATGTCATGACCAAACGTTAGCGAATTGCTTATGGCAGATCCAGAGTGGCTCTGGGCAGATCCAATAGTTTTAAACTTAAACAGAGTACCCGACTACAAGGAAGTTAACACTTGTCAATGGAGTGCAGGCCAGACTCTGTACAAATGAAGATGTACGAGAGTCTGGTGGGACCTGGTGTTTACCAGCCAGACAGTGAAAAATGCTTCACTGCCCACTGCCTGTGTCTTGCCAGACATTATAGGATGGATTTCCCACTCTGTAAATTATATCCTTACCATCTAAACATCTTCACCTAAACCTAAGCATCTCATGCTGTTTTTGTCCATGCCACACTCAATGGTTTGCTCACTGGGCTTTGAAACAATGTGTATAATGAAAAGTGCTATACTAATAAAATTGACTTGACTTCACGTGTTAATTCCAAAGCGTGATTATTTGACTTCAGGCGAGCAGTGAATTCGATGTGTGATTTTTTTTCTTCCATGATTCCTTTCAGCACCTTGAACTTCAAACATGCGTTAAGCATTTTGAAAGTGCTAAACAGGTCCAGGTAACAGTAGCAATCTAAATCTTAAGCGTGAAATTGACGTGTGTGCTCTCCTGTCTTCACAAACAAGGCTTATTAGCGTTGACGTGCTAAATCTGCTGTCACTCCCCTTTTTAATTTCCTGCCTCGCTGCACATCCCACAACAGAAACGGCCCCTAATATGCCTATACTGTTCACAAAGTGACATCAATAGCTGCTTCCGTAAGAAATACAGGAGGTGTACGAGTCGAGAAAATGAGAGACTGCAAAAGTGCTTGTTGAAGACTCAATTTCCTTGCATTTGCATGAATAGTTCTTCAATTAGGGCTCTGCTTTTTCTGAGTTTCCAATATATAAAGTCCCTCAGAATCCCATAGCTACCCAGTAAAGAATGAGGCTGAAAGGAGGGAGAAATCTTACCTCCACATTACATCTACAGTAAGAGGTCTTTCACTTTGTACCTGCAGTGACAATGTCAATCAAAGCAGAATGGAAGTCATTAGGATCACTCCTACTATGCTGAGAAGGGCAGCACAACAACATGTTCAAAGCTTATTAGCTGTGACCTATGTCAACCTGACACCTTATTACACACTAATGAAAAACACCTCAGAAAAAGTAGCCTAATAATTTCACATGAACAAATCCCAACTGGTCTCCTAAAACCAGTGGAGTATTATCAGATAATTACTTGCCAGTTGCACTGGAACCAACAGGAACAATATGCCATTAAATCACTGCTACTCAAAAGACAATTGCTTTGGAGTGCAGAATGGAAGCCAACAGTAGCCAATGTGGTATAAAAAATAGTACCTGGTTTTCCATTGTAACTTGTAAGACCAGGATGAACCTATATAAGTACACAGTCTCATCCCAATTCGTCATATAACTGACGTTTTGGGACGTCTTTGACCATTCGTCAATATACGACTTTTTAGGGCCCCCTTAAACGTTCGGTAGATGACGATCCCGGGTCGTCATACAACTGACGCTTTACCTTTAACGTCAGTTAGGTGACGAGTTGGGTTTAGGGTTAGGTTTAGGTCTGGGTAGAGTTAGGATCCCATAACGTCATCTACCGACGTTTAAGGGGGCCCTGAAAAGTCGTATATTGACTAATGGTCAAAGACGTCCCAAAACGTCAGTCATATGACGAATTGGGATGAGACTGCGCTGATATAAGAAGCAATGCCATCAATATAAAAAAGTATTAGACAATTGCCTCCATTGCTCTATGGTGTTTAGAGCAGAGCAGTTGTAGTCCTGGCATTTACTCCATAGGCAGCTGACATTTGACCTTGGTTTCATTACTCATGTATGCACCCTCAACCTTGCTCTATGTCCAGGCTCTTTAAAGGACACGCTTCAAAGAGTTTGTCTTATACTGTTACTCTTTGATAATCCAAGCTCACAAAGGACGACTGAATATTTCAGAGTTCAAAATATGGATGGCCTGTCTCCCTAGAGCCAGTTTGAAAGAGTTGGATGCACTCGCCAATGTTCTGCTAAGACTCACAATAATCTCCATTAAACTCAACTTACACCATAGAAAGCACAAAACATTGAGATAACATTATCTTAGCTAAATATTGATGTAAAATTGGTGTACACAGAATCAACAAACGTGAAATTTTCAGCAGCAAAACAACACTATCCTGAAAAGGAAATTGACTGTTCTGTCAACTGGCCCCGAAACTCCCTCACACTGGACCTGATGTTTCATGATTTGTGTTGGTTTTCCGAGGGAAGGCTGACAGAAATAGGATTGAGATCTATTAAAAAGTTCAAGATGGTGATGCACTGAGAGTAGTACCTGAAACAATACTTCAGTTCCTTGTGGATTTTCAGCCAACACCCTGAAGAGTGCTGAAAAATGCATGAGGGATAAAAATATATCACACATTGTTCCATCTATATGAAAAATTTAGTGGGGGGAAACAAACGTATTATTCCAAGCATAATATACAACTAATAAAAGATTGTTAAGTCCCCTGAACCGACTAGGGATTTAACATGTGTTTGCTTTGCTGATAAAAACCAGATTGACTGATGCATTATGGAGGAGCAACATGTGACAGCAGGGGCAATCTCACAAGCTCTGTCTTTACAACAAAAAAACAAAACCGCTTATCTGACAGGGAGGCAGCTGGGATTTAGACTGAACTAGACAGGTGCAGTATGCTTATAGGCTCTGAATACTTAACATGCACATAATAATGAACTGTCATGGAGATATTATCACAGAGATAATTGGTATATATATATATTTACCCAGAAAAAGAAAGACTGTTGTGTATACATGGTGATAAATGTCTATAAATGATAAATGGGGAAAAATAAATTGGATCTGATTCTATCCAACTTTTGATTGACCTATGCTATATTTCTTATTGATTTGTACATGTTACGGGCTAATTAACTCAGTCATAAGAATGCTTAGCAATAGCAATAAAAAAGGTTAATCTCATTATTAACATTATGTTTACTGATATCTGTATCAAAATTATTTTCTGTTGCCCTATATAAATGGATAAAACCTTGCGTTTATGGTTTGATATGAACATTTATGCTCTTAGAACATAAGAATAAAGCAGTGAGATAAGCTGTTTCCTTTTGTAAGTTTGGGTTATGAGTCTTCGATTTACAAAATTACATTGCGAAGGGTGAACTCGTTTAAAAGAATCTCCTGCACGTACAATCATTTTCAGTGTGAAATCTGTTTTGTCTTGCTCAATTCAAATATGTAAAAATATATATTTTTAAAGGGGGGGTTGACTGCTTTTTTTCTTTGCATGATTGTATTTATGGGGTGCAATATAACATGTATTCGTGGTTTTTCTTTTTTAAAAAGTCTTATTTTTCATAAACTTCACCTTTATTGTCAGCCGCGCTCTCCTCTGTCCCCTGAACGAGCGGTTCACTTCCTGATTCTATGAAAACACTCCCTCAGAAACACGTTGTGGGCTCTGATTGGTTAGTTTGGCCCGGTGTGTTGTGATTGGCTAAACTGTCGCTCACGTTGTCCAGAAGGTTAACGCCAATTACCTTTATGGGCGAAACGTGCATGTCATGAGCTCCGGTCCAGATGTAAATATGTGTCGAACTGCAGTATCAGTTTGAGGCAGAATCAGACCGAGAAAGCCGTGATGAAGAGAGTCAAGCAGAACGTCACCACATACTACAGCTCTTACTAAACGTTTCTGTAAGATAATTTGCAATTTTTTTTACTTTATACATGTTTATTTTACACAATAGCATCTGACTGGCAACAATAGCAACTGACTGGCTACTAATGTTATACTAAAACAGCGTTGGCATGTTTACGTTCTTGATCAAATCGAAAATAACATCATAAAGCATATATACATGAAAAATATGTTTAAAACATTAGTACTTATAGAAAATTCTGGTCCATAATGTTTGTACGCGTTTGTCGTAGACACAAAATAGCATAGTCTAACTAGTAGTGGCTATAAAGCCAGAGCTGGCATTTGAAAAAAAAAAATACAAGGCTGCGTCTGGAATTATACATGCAAATAGATTTAAAATGATGAAGTCTTAGCCTACTTACAGATTGTGGCCCAACAACTGCTGCCTCTTGTTTTAAAGTTGGAACTGCTTCATGTTTTAGTAACAGATTCTTGTTGAATCCGGATGTCTGAACTCGATGGAGATTCTGGAAGCTGTCTTCTGTAAAATGCGCAGCACAGAGAGCTAGATTACTATCATCATTTTCAGGAACATAATCGAACATAAATTGTATCCATTGTTAAGGAAGAATAGCATCCGTGGGAAGCTCGAACACAGAAGACCTGACAACTGCGTGAACAACACACTTCGACGAGTCGACGTGACCTCAGAAATATGCACATGCCCTTTCCTGCATAGGGAGGGGTTTGATGCAAATGTGTGGGTTAGTGACGTACCATAACCCAGCTGTAGTCCCAATCGAGTCGTTTGTGTAGGCAATTATACTTCCTGATTTTTAAAAGACGATATCTCTGCTTACACTGAACTTTCAGCGCTGCATCTTTGCAGATACTGTTCATGCACCAACAGCAACATTACACACTATTTAAAATGAAAAAAGTGAAATCGCAGTCAACCCCCCCTTTAAAAAAATATATTGAGTTTATGTTTTCATTTGCTGAGGTTTTAGTTCCTGTTAGCCTTTGTTTCCATAGCTGACTTGTTTGTTCCCATGACAACTTATTTTACTTACACCTGTTTCTTGTTATCTCGTGTTAGCCTGTGTATTTATACAATTGCATAGTGTGCCTTTAACATAAAGCAGTTTCCTTTACACCTATTTTCCTACATGTTAGTCTTGTGAAGTATCTGAAAAAGGTGCAAGGCCAAAATAAATATAAATAAATACATTAGGATTTACAGCAGATGTCAACCACACGTGTTCTCATTTCAGCACAGGCACACTGTGAGCAGGCAATCCACTGTACAGAAACAGCTTCAAGCAACATAACCTTCATGCCCCCAATAAAACAAACCAACAGCCATTCAGTCTGCCAGCAGGAAGTAAATGCCTGAATTTGTAGGCTGATGATGGTACTACAGCTGATGCCCATAGAGGCCTGTGCTGAACAGTTTAGAGATTTGTTATGGCATGTATGGATCAATGTGAGCTTTTCTTCATTTAAATACATAAAATATCAACATTTTCAAAAGGTTTCTTGTAACTAGTGCTTGAAATGGGAAAAAAGTGTCAGTGCTCTCTTGTGCATCAGCTGGCATATGCAAAGCATCATAAAAGAGAACTTCCGATAAGACGACTCTGCTTGCTTTCAAGTAATTTGTCGAGATGACAGGTAAATCCCATAATGCCCTCTGAGTAGTGTTTTGTCATTACTAGTGATGGGAGAAACTAAGCTTTAAACACCTCAAGCTAGTGATAACTGCTGGACAAAAGTGTTTAAATTCAATGAAAACACAGAGACTTCCATGGTATTTTGTTTTCCTACTATGGAATTTCCAGTTACCAGAAATTCTTTAAAATATCCCCCTTTGTTTTCACAAGAAGAAGAAATTCCGACAGCCTTGAAACAACTTGGTCAGGTAAATGATGAGAGAATTTTCATTATGAACTGCTATTCCTTTAACAGAGGGGTGCTCAATCCTCCTTCTGGGGAGCCACTGTTCTGCAGATTCCAACCCAAATTAAACAAACCAGAACCAGCAAATCAAGGTATTACTTGGCATACTAGAATCTGTGTTGAGGCAGGTTGGAGCTAAATTCTGCAGGGACCGAGTTTAGACACCCCTGTGTTAACATGATGTGTTATTTATTATGTATGAATACTTATATGAGTCATTTACTGGTACATTACATTTAATTGCACTTTATACATTTACTGTATATAGACGTTTGCCACTATATTTTTAAATCAATTATATCTTAGTAAATATCTTTAGTAATATTGACAAACTATATATCATTTGAAAGCTTACAATCTCTAGTTTCCATATTTGGTGACTGATTTTCAAAATATATTACAGAGGAACCATAATTTATCAATATGCAACAAGAATATTTTCATACTCATAAAGCGAGTTCAGACCTTTATTTTAAAATAGCAGAGAACATGAAAAATCATGAAAAAAATGGTAGATACCTCAGTTTGTTTTCATGCCAAAAGTTCTAAAGATAGCATCCATACAATTATTTTGGAAAAAAGGACTGAAAAAGTTTGGTACTGCGCTCAAATAAAATCTTACTGAAAGCAAATTTTTTGAGATATCAACCTAAAATTTGAAACACAACTTTTTCAGATTTTTGGCTTTGATTTTTCTGCAGTTTTAGAGTAGCCCAGGTTTTGAAAATATATATTTTATGTAAAATATAAATAATTAATATTTCTACATTGTACATTTCCATAAACTCAAACTTCTAGAACTTTTTTTCTGTTTAACTTTCTTAATTTATTTCACTTCTACAAAAATCTGCCAAATGTCTTCTTTAAAACAAGACCAATCATATGTCTATATTCCAAAGCATTCTTGAATTACAACCCAAAGGACCTGAGATAAAATGCCACGGTACATGATGAAAATCACCAGACTTTATTCTAAACGAACTAATTAAGGCATTAATACTGATAACAAGGCCTTCCCTAATCTGACAGATGCTTACTGGACTCCTCCTGCAGGTAGACATATCATTAAGATCCACAATGTAGCCATTTAGCGGACTGATCTCTCACTGCTCATTCTCACTCCCGGTTTGAGATACATCAGAGTGCACGGAGCATTGATACATTGATGCATAATAAAATGAGGTCAATTGGCTTAATCTTGCATGTAGAGTGGGTCAAATCCTGCGGTCCTTCATTTTCTCTTCATATCGTCACATTCTGTGTTTCTCTCACCACCATCAATATCCATGAGCACTTCAGAAAAAAAATTCCATGCCCTGGTCTGACTATAAATACACAGTATGCCACCAGTGGAGCATCACGCTTGGTTAGTCCTGCCATCTGTCAGGAAGGAGCAGGCAGTGCAGAGCGCAGGCCAGGCAAACCACCAGGAGCAGGGCCTGGTCACAGGAGAGCCGCATGGCTTGGCCTTGTCCCTCAGGCATAAGGACAGAGATGCCATCTTTAGACCATCACTGGTTGCTGTTGGCTGTTAGCCTCTGAGGTCTTAGGTCCCTTAAAACCAGCCTGATATTAATGTGGGGCACAGATGAGAGTAGTGTAATAATGGACTGCCAAGCTTTTGGGAATGCTGGTGTAACCCATTGACTGTAAAAAATATGGACAAAGCGTCTGTGAAGTCACCAGAAGACTCTCTGAAGAACGGGTTTGAAGCTGTTTATGGGGGGTACGGCGGCGCCATACTTGAAAATCTTGGAAAATGAAATACAAAAGTTTCAGAAAGGATACAGAGGTGTGTTGTGTCAGATCATGGCCCGAGATGTCAAATTCACTTGGCGCAGCCTGTTATCAGCTGTCAATCAAAGTTAACCGCCCTTATCTGTCATACATTTTATATCGAAGTATGATCTAAAATAACGAGTTAGAAAAAAATGCACCCCCCTCACAGTTGTCAGGCACGCGGAACATATTGAAGATTACAATAAAAGTCCATGGGACCAAACTGTAAACATATGGATTTATGCTGTGAAAACGGAGATTTTAACATGACGTCTATGGATATTTGCTCCCTTTTGGGACCGGCCTCTAGCGGATTTGAGATGTATTGCAGTTTATCGCACTTCCGGGTAGGCTTCATCTTTCAGATTAGAATGTTGCCGCTTGGTGTAACCATGAACCATGATGGTATTTCCAGTCTGTTCTCATCCCAAGGCGTCATATACTGACGCTTTTGACATTTCTTCTACATCCAATGGCACCCTTAAGCGTCAATATGAGACGCAAATATAAATGGACCAGAAGGCGCCTCCTCAGTGGTCTAACTCTACCCCAGAACTAAACCTACCCAGTAACCGAACAAAGCTCTGTTCGTGTTATATTGACGCTAAAGGGTGCCATGTGCATTGAATTTAGACGAAATTTCAAAAAATGACGCCCTTGGATGAGAATGCATTGCATGTAGAGCAGTTTCACTTCCATTTACTTTGAAACATTGAGATACTGTGGGTGGATCGCTAGATAAAATAATGCAAATGAGATCTCATGAATGTCTCATCTGTTTCTGATAGTCAGCAATGAGAATAAATGATTGAATGGTTATCATTTACTCACTCTAATGTTGTTCCAAGTTATTTTGAGGAATGTCTGGGTCCAAACAAGATCAAACAACAACAGAAAATGAGTCATATAGGTTTAAAACAACTTGAGGTTCAGTAATGCCAAGTTCAGACTGCATGATTTTCAATGTAGTCGGGTCAGCTGTTCTTTTCACACTGCATGACTATCTTGGCCAGCATTCAGTCGCTGCTGTGTTCACACTGCACGATGGATGGGAGACAGATAGTTTCATGACTTTACAATAGGAAAAATCGCCAACAACTCTGTCCAGCACGCTGCGCGCAAACTACGTTTCACAACAAAAACATGCGAGATGTGACAAGGAAACAACTCGACACCACACGTGCAAGACCAGACCAGAGTTCTAACGTGAGACTTTTTTCTTTTTCGACCCAGTTGTTGAACAGCTCAGATGAAACGTCAGAACAGACACGAGTGCTTCTGCCAAATTTCTATTTTTCTTCCATTTCTTGTGTGCAAATAGACAGAGAAGAAGCCTTTTTTTCTGAAACAATGCCATGCATGTTGATATGTGATCTATAACTCCTCCCCGAACTCCCCGCTGCTCTGTATCTTGCTCTCTCATTGGCTGTCGGTAATCGCCGATGTAGTTTTCAGTCAGGACACTTTTCACCAGTGGTGGAAAGAGTACTGAAAAAACATACTCAAGTAAAAGTACCATTACATTCCAAAAAATTTAGTATGAGTAGAGTAAAAAGTACTTGTCCAAAGAGTAAGAGTAAAAAAGTAGCTTATTTAAAAGTACTCATGAGTAGTGAGTACTGAGGTGCGGATTCTACCCCTTATAATAAACACTGTGCACTACATTTTATAAATTTAAAAAAAAATTGCACATATTGTAATTCACATTATATTTTGTTCTTTGTAAGAAAGATTGAAGAATATCTATCATCTATCCTTTTAAAATGCATCAAATCAGTACACTCTTCGCCATTTAAAACATATTATTTGGGGAGGATCATTTCAAATTAGGCGAAAAGCCAATGGGCCTGAGCATGCTATTGTAGCACATAAAATATAAATATTCATAACTGTGCAAAGAATTCAAAACCCTTTAGAAACTCGTATGATAGTTCAGCATCACACACCAAGAGATGGGTTAAATAGAGAGATTAAAAAATACCAAATTTCTCTCCAAAACGGTAACAATGTTAGTGTTTTGATAAATGAGAATCACTAATATTATCAAATTACCTCAACCAATGCACTGAAAAAGACTAAGCTAGTGAGCTAACACTAATTACACACTTTAATTCCATGCTATTAAATATGTTACAATTTAAACATAAATGCACATTGTTCTAGAAGGGTGGCATCCCTTACATTTTACACGGCTACATTTACTCACATTGTAATGCTGATAATATAATTTGTAAGGAAAATCGTGCATTAAATAGGGAAGTTATATCCAGGATACTTATATAAAAGAAACAAACACACTTTGTCTCTTTGTCTTTGAGGCGAAGCTGTTTTATCAGCAGCATCAAAAAAAAAAGTTCAACATGTTCAAGTGCACTTGCCAAATGAAGACGGGTCGTATAATGGATCAATCAAAAAACGTTGTTTATTAACGAGCTGTGCTAATTTCTTATTAAGAAATGCAGTTCAAGTTAACGACCTGGTGCACCGTGCACTGATTCTGAATCTGGCGGAATGGCGAGCGCGAGACGCGGCAGTGCACAGATCGTGACGCGCGTCTCTTTATAATGTGATTGTGAAGTAAATGGGAGCGGGAATTCAGCGCATTATGAACTCGTCAAGCAATACCCCCAACCTCAGACCAAATGTTAGGCCCTGTAGACAGGCCAGCCTATATAAATATCATATTAAGCAGAAATGTGAAATGTACCTTAGCATATTAGAGGAAGACGCTGATATCTGGATTGAATTGATGCGTGAAGAATGCACTTCCTCAGCAGTCACGAGTAACAGCAGGAATAGGCGGCTAAAGTTTTCTATGCTTAATTTGATTTGATGACAGTCACGAGACCGATTACTTGATCCAACCACGTTGATGGATAAAAATTAAATAAAATTAGAGCATGTAACGTGTAACGACCACAAACAGAAGGAAAATAGCGAGAAAAAAGTACCGATACATCACTTAAAATGTACTCGTACAAAAGTAATGTACTACGTAGTAAAAGTAAAATTACACAATTTTAAACTTACTCAAAAAAGTACAATTTCTGAAAAAAACTACTTAATTACAGTAACGTGAGTATTTGTAATTCGTTACTTTACACCCCTGCTTTTCACACAGCAGGATTTTGAATCACCGACAGGTCCAGATATTTAGCATACCAAATATCTCACGGGCGTCGGCGACTCGTCAGCGATTCTCTCAGATCGCGTCTTTGCTCATTCACACTGTGTGATTGTCACTCGTGTGAACGAGCGCCGATTTTCCTGTGATTTCGGGCATTTGTCCACCATTTCTCAAAACCTGTCGGCGAGCCAAAATCGTGGCTAAAATTGTGCAGCCTGAACTCTGCATAAATTGTCACTGTTGTATCTCCATACCCTCCAACTTTATAAATATGTTCTCAGTGGCAAAAGATCCTACTAACATTATTCCAGAAAAACATCTGATGAAAAAAAGTCAACCCGATCTCACGGGAATTCGTACGAATTTTTACGATTTGTGCAAAATCAGACATATTTTACGAATTGGCCAATTCGAATGAATTCGATACGAATGACCTACCCCTGACCCCGTCCCTAAACCCAACCATCACGTGGGTTTAGACAAAACAGTACGAATTTGTACGAGTGAGGTCGTATGAATTAGTACGAATCAGTCACTTTTTAATCACTCGTACAAATTGGTCGTGAAAGTTCACTGTGTTATAGCAAATTGTGAGTTTATTAGTAGACAATTTGTTTATGTCTTGCTTCACTTCATTAGAGTTATGTTATTATATTTTATGTTGCTTTTGTTTATAGAAACACACCAGTTGGCTTGTATCTATATTTTATTTACCCACAGAAGCTAGTTGGCGCTTGGATTTTGGACCCTGCATGTGTCTCCTCCAGAGTGCCAGAAAATATCTCATTAATGTCTTTACTTGGAAGTCTGCAATCAAAAGTAAATAAACAAATAAATATCATTAACTCCAACATTTCTCAACAAATTCTTCAAGGCTGAATTATCTGAGCTACAGTGTGCAATCTGCTTTAATTGTATAGCTGTATGTATACAATAAGTATCTTTTATTTCTCCTAAGGAATTTTCAGAGAAACATCCGAGACAATGTTGATGCTTCCATGAAGCATAAAATAAGGAAATAAAATGTTCCAGGGGAATACAATAACCTTCCATCTTCATAACCATTGTAATTAAATGTTTCAATTTCCATTTAATTGTAACAGACACTGAATTCCAAATGAAACAGCTACTGTATCACATATTCAATTCAAAAAGAATAAGCTGACCAATTCCTCCATGAGTTCTTTCTCCATCAACAACAAGCTCTCCGAACAACAACATCAGCCACGGACTCCACCTTAAATTAACTCTGTGCATAAATATGCAAATATCACTGCTTATTTTGGTCTCGCCTGCCTAATTACTTCTTCTGTGAATATTGAGTAAGATCATAGCCACGGCAAATTTACTGATAACTCAGGCATTAGGAGCAGGCGTCGCAGGAGTGGCCTAAAACAGCTTAATGAAGTGCTCTTGCCAAAGGGCCCCATCGCACTCTGTTTATCTCCCCCGACCTCATCGCTCACACTTCTGTTATCAGGAGTGTTTACACTGGCGCTTCGCTCACAGGCTGATTAATTAGCCATCGCCTCTATCCTGCCACACAAGTCACATTGGGAAGAGTTTCACAGAGTGAAAGTGCAGTCCAACTCCTCCCTCCCTTTAAATAGCAAATTGATGGATGCAGTCTGTTCTTTTGCTGACTCCATTTCTTAAGTCACCAGCACTTTTTTCTCCACGCTATGACGCTAGACAATCTTTCCTGATGACATCTAAATTGCAAGCATGGTTGAATAAACGGTGCCACATGTCAATGTTACCCTTGCCCGCATGGGAGAGGACGTCGCTTTTGCAGATCATTCCCATCAATATTCCACTGTTTTTCTATCTTTTATATAGAGTTACCAGGATATTTTTAGCATAACCTTTCTTTCCTATCAGATTTGCTATGAAAAATGTGTTGCATTTGCTATATTTTGAACCCATCCATGGCAAGGTGTTATGTAAGCCAGTGATATCTATTTAATGATACACTGACATAGTAAGTGATGTACTGATATACACTGCTGTTCAAAAGTTTGGGCTTAGTAATATTTTCCTTTTTTTAAAAGAAATTAATTACTTTTATTTGGCAAGAATGTATTAAATTCATTAAATATAACAGTAAAGACACACTGTAAAAAATATTGTTGGGTTAACTTTAAAAAAAATTAAGTAACCTGGTTGCCTTAAAATTAAGATCATTGAAATGCAAAAATTAATTAGTTAATACAATGAAGGAGATTGTATTAATCATCAGAAACTAAAAATATAATGCTATCTGAACTTCATAAATTATTTAAGTTGATTTCACAAAAGAAAAAATGTTGTGATTTTATATATATATATATATATATATATATATATATATATATATATATATATATATATATATATATATAATAAATTAACTGTTATAAAATGAAGCAAATATTTCTCTGTAGAAAATATACAGACAGGAACATCCTCATGAGCATTGTTAAATCCCACAATCATATCTATGCAAATAATGGTGTTATAGTAGTGATTATGCCTCAAGACATTGTAGGCTTAATGGTTAGGGTATTGAAATAATAAAGTTATCTTTAAAAATTTTTTTGCAAATGGACACACTCCAGAATAAAGTCTTGAAATCAAAAGGTCACCTAAATGTCACCTTATTCAATGTTTTTTTACTTCTGCTCAAAAAAAAAAAATCTACAATGTATTAAAGATGCTTCAGAATATCTTTGGCTATAGGCTCCCTTTCGCTTCGTGTTGTCAGAACTCAGTTTGTAATTTTTATATTTTATCTGTATAAAAGCATTGAATACCAAACAGATCTCACTAACAGCTATTTCCAAAAGCTATAAGTGCACTTCCAGGGCCAGCAAAGTGATAGCTGATGTCATGTTCCTCTAGTCAGACTTTTAATGGAATCATTCCTGTGGAGAAAGACCACTCAGGACAAACTACAGCATACAGGCAAGCACATAAGAGCACTAAAATCTAAGCAGTTTTATCCGCTTGTAATGTCCCCTGACATATAACCATCTCAAGTTCAGAAAAGTTCATATTGAATAACTTTTAATATTTTTACTTGACCAACCAGAGGCAATGCAGGCTATCATTTTCATATTCAAATTTTTACCACGAAAAATAAACATTCTGTTATCATGTACTCACCCTAATGTCATTCCCAACATTTATGATTTTCTTTCTTCTGTGGAACTAAACAGAAAATATTTTGAAAGACACTGGAGAGAAAAAAAAAATCAGAATATAGTAAATCATTTCCTTTTTATCCTTTAAAAAAAATCTGAAATTGCTCAAAACCTTAATATGAAAACATGCTGCATTTTTTTATCTTCCTTTCTTCAACTTTTTAAAAATTGTTCACAACAAACTTCCCATGGCAAACAGGGCAGACCTAAATATTGAAAAGTCCTAAAGCCCAAGACTGACATCTGGTGGTTTAAGTTGATACCACACAATCCTGCTTTACCTGCCCTGCATTATGCAATGTGGGGAAATCAATCATGCCTATTTCTGCTACCACCCATAATCCTGCTGGGTACCTCATTAAGCATCTCCTGGGTGGAAGCACATAATAGAGACATCCTAATTCGACACAGAAGCACCACTGGCTCGTTTTATCACCACACATCACCTTCCACTGCTGCCTCTGAGTGCTTGTACACCCCCATCCCTCCTGCCAGCCTTTCATCTCCATACATGATCCCACCATCCTACCTGAAACAGAGAAAAAAAAGGTGGGAAGGAGGTGGGAAGGAAGCAAGAAGAACCAAAAAGTGTTGGTGGGAGGGGGAGGGGTGTTGACTGACTGAGGAACAGAAAGAGGGAGAAATAGATAGATGGAGACAGACATGGCAAGTCTTGTCCTTGGAAGATGATCTTTGATGGCTATCCCGAGGTGTTGGCAAAGAATGAGAGAGAACACCAGTGAGTTTTCCCTCACGTCTTATACTTTTGGAAATGTTCAGCCTGCTGGCTTCAGGAAACAAGATTGTGGGAATCAACTTGGTTTGGACACTGCAAAAGCCATTCGTGTCTATCTATCTATCTATCTATCTATCTATCTATCTATCTATATATATATAGATATATATATATATACACTACCGGTCGAAAGTTTAAGATCGGTAAGATTTTTATGTTTTTAAAAGAAGTCTCTTCTGCTCACCAAGGCTGCAATTTTTTGATAAAAAAATACACAAAAAACACAGTAATATTGTGAAATATTATGACAATTTAAAATGACTTTTTTATGTTAATATATATTAAGATGTAATTTATTCCTCCTGAAAAAAAAGCTTTCACAAATCATGCTAATGCTGTTCTTTGAACTTTCTATTCATCAAAGAATCCTGAAAAATAAAAATCTAAAAAACAGTTTTCAACATGGATAATAGTCATACATGTTTTTGGAGCATAAAATCATCATATTAGAGTGATTTGTGAAGGATCATGTGACATTGAAGACTGGAGTAATGAATGCTGAAAATTCAGCTTTTTTTCAGAGGAATAAATTACATTTTAATATATATTAACATATAAAGGTCATTTTAAATTGTCATAATATTTCACAATATTACTGTGTTTTTTGTGTAATTTTTAATCAATAATTGCAGCCTTGGTGAGCAGAAGAGACTTCTTTTTAAAAACATCAAAAAATCTTACCAATCTTAAACTTTTTGACCGGTAGTGTATACTGTCTGTCAGTCAGTCTGAGGAACCATTGTTTCAATTAAACAGCAATTATTGACAAGTACATTATCAACGTTTAATGCAATAATCCAACTTTAAAGTAGTTCACTTTTAAAAAAAAAACTTTTCCTGAAAAGTTACTCACCCCCATGTTATCCAAGATATCCATGTCTTTCTTTCTTCAGTCGAAAAGAAATACAGGTTTTTGATGAAAACATTTCAGGATTTTTCACCATATAATGGACTTCAATGGGAATCGAACGGTTCAAGGTCCAAATGAGAGTTTCAGTGCAAACTGTTCAAAGGACTTTAAACGATTCCAGACGATGAATAAGAGTCTTATCAAGTGAAATGATCACTCATTTTAAAAAAAAATAATAATAATTTAAGTTTTATAAGCTCAAATGGTCGCCTTGCTCTGTTCTGTGATGCACGTTTGTGACTCTCCCATTCGAACTTCTAAAAAAACTCTTAAATGAACGATCGTTTCACTTGATAAGACCCTTATTCATCGTCTGGAATCGTTTAAAGCCCGTTGAACAGTTTGCAGTTTGCACTGAAACTGTCTTTTGGACCTTGAACTGTTTGGTTCCCATTGAAGTCCATTATTTGGAGAAAAATCCTGGAATGTTTTCATCAAAAACCTTAATTTCTTTTCAGCAAATAAATTATCAGCAAATGTTTTTTTTTTAAAGTGAACTACTCCTTTAAAAAACTAGGGGGATAGATTTATTTATTTTTATATAATACTGCGTTATTAGTGCCCCAATAGCTTAAAAAATGCAAACAAGTAATTGTTACATTGTTTTTGTCTAGGAGTGAATCATTAAAGAGTTAAGACTATTTCACTTTTGAGAAGATCGTTGCATTGTATTCATCGATGACCAATGACCCCATGCTTGTGGCTATGTTATTGTGTGTTCAAGGGTGTTATTTTCACGAGTGCCTGAACAGAAAAGCTCCAATCATCACACACTGATTTAGGGTGACCCTAGATTGCTCCTTTGAAGGAAATGGCTTGTAAGTAGGAGGACTGCAATTTTGCTTAAGTGACAGCATAGTTGAAAGGGGACCACTAAAAATCCATCAGCACGTCACACAACTGGTATATTCTACTCTCATCTCTTAACATGCATCACTTCCCTAACGTATCATTTGGGAACAAGAGTATGGAATATTTCGACATCTCATCTGCACCCTAAATCACAGCATTATACAGTGAATAATGTCATGACAGTTTTTATCATTTAGGAGTTGTAAGAGAACAAATCACAGTAGTCTTTGTCTCTCTCGGGATAGAGAGCATAATAAGTCTCTTAAGAGCAAGATTTGTCAGGGATCACACTGTGTTGTTTGTCTGTACGCAAACAATTCAAATAACATGGGTCAATGTCTCCTCTTGTGGCAGAAGTACAAAGTGCATACACCTTCACATGTGATATGGAACTAATTAATGAGTATCATATACCAAAAGGAAAAAAAACTGTAAGCCAGTAATAATCTTGTATTAGTATGGAAAAATTAGACTTGAATATGACCGTGAAAATATATACTGTAAAAAATAAAAATAATAATAAAAATTAATCAAATAAAAAAAAAACTATAGAGTGTATGTTTGAATGTACGAGTCGCGTATCTGCATTCACTTGAAGAAAAAAAAATCTACTCTGTTTTTCTGAATTAACGAGTTAATTTTTCATGAGCAAAAATTTTTTTGCTCTGTTTTTACTGAATTGACGCAGTTAATTTTTAATGAGAAAATCTTTTTTGCTCTGTTTTTCTGAATTAACAAGTTAATTTTTCATGAGAAAATTTTTTTTTGCTCTGTTTTTCTGAATTAACGAGTTAATTTTTTCATGAAAAAAGTTTTTGCTGTTTTCTGAATTAACGACTTAATTTTTCATGAGAAAGTTTTTGCTCTGTTTTTCTGAATTAACAACTTAATTTTTCATAAGAAAAATTTTTCATTCAGAAAAACAGAGCAGAGAAAATGTCCATGAAAAATTAACTCATTAATTTCAGAAAGAACAGAGCAAAGAAATGTTCTCATGAAAAATTAACTTGATTAATTCAGAAAAAACAGAGCAAAAACTTTTTTCTCATGAAAAATAAACTCATTATTTCAGAAAAACAGAGCAAAAAAATTTCTCATGAAGATTAACTCGATTTAATTCAGAAAACATAGCAGAAAACTTTTTTCTCATGAAAAATTAACTCATTAATTCAGAAAAACAGAGCAAAAAAAATGTTTGCTCATGAAAAATTAACTCGTTAATTCAGAAAAAAACAGAGCAAAAAAATGTTTGCTCATGAAAAATTAACTCAATTAATTCAGAAAAACAGAGCAAAAAAAATGTCACGAGTGTATGTGGCCCTCTTGTAGGCTATGAGTAAGTAACATTTTCTTTAACTTGGTGTAACATGGTGCCATAACATACCTCATTTAAATAAATCCCTCATTTGATTGCAAATGGGGAAATGACTGCGAAAACGCTTGCACACGCTAATATAATCTTCGACAATTTTCACAACATGGTGCCTTAATAAGATTGGGTCTGTTCTCAGTAAGGTTTCAAGACTCAACATCATTTTCAGAGACAATAATATTCACCCTATTTTCATATCATGAGGAGACTATCATGATCTCATTACTCATGGGGCGGTGACGGTTTATACTGTTTATTTGATTCAAATAACGCCAATTAGGGTATTGTAAGGTATCTGACAAAAAACATAAATCAATAACTTGGCTCTTGAGAGACACTTTGAAAAGGACAATATGGCTATAGCACAAATGTAGGCTATAGGCAATATAGCCTGAAAAATGTTTGTAATACAAATAAATAGGCTACAGTGTGAACTCTAGCCTAATAGTAAGTGTAACTGATAATCTCAAAAAATAATAAATAGTACCAGTAGATAACATAAAGTGTAATATAATACCCGGGTATTATGTTACGCTTTATATTTTTAAAGTATAGGCTATTTACCCTATAAGTTTTCTTGAAACTTCAATTGTGCACAAACTCCTTTATAAATATGCAAATACATGTAAAGTTACATCTGCACATGACCTTAGAGGTGAACTCCGTCATTTTCGCTACTTAAAAAGAATAAAGTTTCACATATAAAGAAATGATTGCACATTATTGAACTGTCATTATAATAATGGACACTTGAAAATGAATTGAGGCAACATCAATCTTAGTCGCCCTCATGGCAGCCGCAATGCTGACATCATATATGTATATATCTATTTGTGTACAGTAATGGACAAAATTGATGCCCTGCCTATAGGAAACTGGATATATGTACCCTTTATTTAAATCTTAATACAAATACAGATTTTTTTTATTGCAGTAGTTGTGCTTGGACTGGAGTTGGTTTCTGTGACAATTCAATAAACCATGCCAAATATGCGGACATAATTTGCCAGGCTGTTAAAACAAAATCATGAACACATACAAAAACAGGAGATAGAAGCAAGAAAATATTTATAACTGATTATAGTCATTGTATGCTCTTTCCTGTGAGCTTTTCAATTTTCTATTAGAAAAAAACAACCTGTAGCTGTAATGACTTTTTTTTTAAAAAAATGCCAAAATCTTTTCTCAGAAAAATACATTAACCACATTTAGTGTTTTGTTCTTCCATCATATAGATTTTTTAATTTATTTTTTATATAAAATACTGTCATTAAAAACAAATATCCCTTCCAGAAATTGCCACTACTGGCCACTACTATTTGGCCACTACTGTAAAGCTTTCATACACTAAACAAGGTGCTTTACACAACATGAACATACTTTAAAAGAAAATTTGAACAAAACAAACAATATGAGTGCACATTTCAACAGCTGCTATTCCAACACATTCTCATCCTCGGGCGTCATATAGTGACGCTTTTGACAATGCCTATACATCCAACGCACATGGCACCTTTCAGCGTCAATACATAGTTCCCACATGACGTTCACAACATGACGGGCATTTGCCGACCCGGCGCCATTGCTGAGGGCAAAACATTAGAAGAAGCAATCACGCGTTGAACAAAGTAAAATGAGTTTCGTGCTATAAAGTGAAAATGGTCATCTCCTGCTGGGTCAATGGATGATAAAATCATGCCAGAGGTTCAGTTAAAATGGGATTTTACACTACACCCGTCATTACTCCATGGATGTGAGAAGACTAAGCTTTGTCCGAACAACGACGGAGATTATGGCTGGCGAGGATAAACAGGAAAGAAACTCACTCAAAACACGCAAGAATTTGTTTGACAAAAGCACAATGTTGTGTTTATTGCGAATGTAAACAAATATAAGTTAACACATTGCAGTTTGAAAAATGTCCTGTATGAACAAAATGACAAGGTATTAAAAACACAAAACAACCTTGTTTCCACTGTTTGATCTCATATCCCAGCATTTGCAATCTCAGATTATGTCCCTATAATCCCGCGTATAATGTAGTTCCGCATTACATTAATTAAATTGCACGCAAGTTATATATTTTTATATTCATGCACCAAACCATGAAGCCCGCAAGTTACATGATATATTACAGAAAGCACCGGTGACTGTTTTAAGGGGAACATAGGAATTAAGTTGTGCAGGCTATGGCTTTTTAATAGACAGATTAGCATCATGCTACTTCGCTATGATGATAAGTTAAGTTACTTTTCCATTGATTGCACTTGAGCAAACGTCACCAAACCAACCCCACGTCAATCTGATCGTACGCCTCCAGTGATTTCCAGGCTCAGAAATGCTCACGTGTAAAAACTCCTCACCAATACCAGATAATCAAAGCTGCATAATCATTGCTCAGTGCTTCCTTCGTTACTGCATACGGATCCACACCATTTATGAATGAATTTTTCGCATTGTACCTCTCTCTGTCTTGTTTTAATAGTCTCTTTATAATCTATTTCACTTTGTCTTTTCATGATTTGCATAACAATATAAACAGAAACAAAATTTGTTTGTAAAACAACATTCTCTGATGAAACTTTGTAAACACCTATGGTAAACACAACGGTTTTGCCCTCAAAGATGGCATCTCCGGAGAAGTCACGTGACATTAATTCGCCTGTGGGAACTATGTATATAACAGGCTTCAGTTATGGGTAGGTTTAGGTGTGGGGTAGGGTTAGGTTTAAACCTCTAGGAGGTGCCTTCTGGCCCATATATATCTGTGTCTCATATTGACACTAAAGGGATGAGTCAGAAAGCGTCAGTAGGCTATCTGACACCTTGGGATGAGAACGGGCTGCTATTCTGTTTTTGTTTTTTGTTTTTTTTTGGGAAGCGAAAAAGGGACAGCTTGCAGATATGCATTTATAAATCTACAACAGAATGGGACAACAAGTTTGTAGACTTTTCAAATGAAAGCACATCTAATGTCAGTGACCTACTCCTCTGTCACTATCACTTAATGTTCATAAACATGTAAAATCTGTGTCTTTTCAGTTCCCTCACTTAACGCCTGAGGACTCTGAGAAAGAGCTCCTCAAGTTGAATCCTTTTGATTTCCCTGCATGTTGAGAGTTGGCCCGTAACCCATCAGCCCACGGCCAGTCAGGAGGTCCGGTGCCATTTCGCCATTGTTTAGTGGCCAACCGCAGTGTCCATCCCCTAGCCTTTTTGCCCGCTGAGTCTTCGCTTTGGCTGACTATATTTCAGTCGATTATGAATATGCAATAGTGCTGAGAGTAATGTGGCCAGACACGCCACTGTCCGGCCCAATAATGTCAAAGTCATTAGCAGCAGGAAACAGGATCCACATGCGGGGGGATAGGGCCTTCGAAAAAATGTGGCCTGTCCACTCCGCTGCCTGTCTCATATGGATGTAGAACAATGACCAGAGCTAGCGATATGCACCGCAAACTGACCTACATATAAAACATCCAGCACATTCGCACACACGCATCGCCGTCCAAGAGAATCATGGGAGAAATGCAGAAGATCTCTGAGATGGATGCAGAGATCATGCTCAAGGTCTTGTGGTCCTTCCCTGAGATTATTAATCTATATAACTGTCAACATATAATGCCATAATACAATTAAGATCTCATTTACCCTTTATCCTCATGAGAATCTTTCAGTATGTCCAGCATGATTTTAAGCATGTTAGCATGGCAACCGCAAAATATTACAAGTTAGATAAATTAACGGGCAAGACAGAAATATCTCATTAATGCTCTGAACAATTAAAACAGTTGGCCTCATCCATAGTTAACAGTAGATAGTATATATATATATATATATATATATATATATATATGTGTAGAGCATTAGGTTAACTCATCCTCATGTTATTTCATAATTGTGACACTTTCTTTCTTATGTGTAACACAAAAGTAGATATTTCTAGTAGAATGTCCTTGTTGAAACTGTATGGTTACCATCGCTTTCAATTGATTTAATATTTTGCCTGTTCCTCATACAAAGTTATTTTATGCAGTGTTTTTAGTATCATTGTAGTTTGTTAATACTTTAACTTATTTTTGTAGTTTTAGCAGCAGTTTTGGGCAGTCTTTATTAATATTACACTCTCAGAAAAAAAGGTACAAAAGCTGTCACTGGGGCTGTACCTTTCAAAACATTAAACTTTTGTCCATTGTAGGTGTTAATATGTACATTTAGGCGCTAATAAGTACATTTCAGGTGTTACTATGTACATTTTAAGTGCCAATATGTACATTTTAGATGCTCATATGTCCATTTCGTGAGCTAATATGTACATTTTAGGTGCTAATATGTCCACTTCATGAGCTAATATGTCCATTTCAGGTGCTAATACGTACAAAAAGTGTACCTTATAAAAAGGTACAGCCCAAGTGACAGCTTTTGTACCTTTTTCTGAGATTGTATTTTAATGTCTATATAGTTAAGATTTTGTTTCAGTTAAGTAATGTTACTTAAACTTTGCGAGGTTCTGATGGAGGAACCAAAAGCAGAAGAATACTTAACTTTAATTTATTAAAACAATAATACCGTTGAACCTGCACAGCTCTTGAACAGATAAACAGCAGTGAAGAAAATAGTCAGGCAGGCAGTGATCAGAGTCCAGGATAATCAATCCCAATCAGTGAGTTGAGAATTAGTATCAGACACGTTAGTAACGTTAGTCAGGCGAGGAGCAAACAGAACCAAAAAGGACATCCCAACTCACAATCAGAAACAGGCAGTAGTTCACACCAGAAATCAGCCCAGAGATGCAAACGGTAACCCAGGGAATCCAAACTCCAGTACCAGTTACACAGTCCTAATGATCAGCAGCAATAAAGCAGTCAAAGACCAGTAATGCTGGAGAGGAACAGGGAACCACAACAACCGTCCGGGCAGAGACAAATATGTTAGATGAAAAGAACACTAATACAAATACAACTACTAAACGAGGGAACAAAACCAGTGTGTGACCACTACAGAATAAACTGGCAGAGGACAAAGCGAAAGAGAGCATAAATGTATGCTAGCTGAGAAATCAGGCAATAAGGGAAACCATAGACAGTACCTGCTAGGGGGAAACAGGTGAGTACAAGTGAACAAACGCGCTGACTGCGACACACACACAGCTGTGAGCAAATGCACGTGGCAAAGAAGGGAAAAAAGCTGTGTCTGAAACCGTTCACTCATTAACTAATCCCTATATAGTGTATGGCATTTGAGTGCACTATATTTGCAAGGAGCGAACAAGATGAAGTATGTGAGTGAATTCGTACGCTGACGTTTACACTGTGCGTCGGAGAGCTGTCGCAGGAAAGGCTTCGTCACACGCTACTGATAACACTCATGTTTATCTTACGTTACTTACTATATAAATAATATTAACAGCAATAACAATCATAATGACTTATTTTGTAATTATATTTACCTCCGTGCCAGCTTTGTAGTTTCATCGACTGAAATTGTTCCTCTCACGCTCACAGATGACGTGTCGTCGAGCGCCCTCCAGCGACCGTTATTATATCCGAATGAATATTCCAACGATTAACGGATATTTTTCAAATCCTCCACCAATTATCTATCCCTTTACAGTTGAACGAGTTAACAACAATGCCACCAAAACACATTAGTAAAACACATTAAACTGTGTTAATAGCCTAAATAATATATTTTCATTAAACGATATAAATATAATTTCATTTAATTGTTCAATTCATCTATATAATTTTGTCTCAATGTTTTAATATGTTCTATTCAAGTAATGACTAATAGAAAAATAAAACTAGCATGAAATAAATGTCATGTAGGCCTAATCTCTGGTTTAAACTTGCCGCGCCGCACTTTCATGCAAGCTCCCTCCACATTGGATTGCGGGAAATAGTGCTTCAGCAAGTGTATGTGAAATGTACACCCAGAATTCAGAGAAATTGTGGGTAAAAGTAGTGAATGAATGTAGGAAATGTTGTCGTTCACTAGGAATTCGGACACCACTACAAAATGGCCGACATCCAATATAGTGCACTATATAGTGGATAGGGAGCGAATTCAGACAGACACAAACACAAAAGAGGAAGAAATCAGAGGAAGATCAAACCAGAGTCCTGACAAACTAAAACCAAATAAAAAATGAGGAATGTTGCCTTGGCAATTTTCAGTTAATGTTTATTTTATTTTTAGTTAACGAATAAGTTTGTATGACTTCTCAAACTTCCCCAAACCAATATGTGGAGTTCAAATGAACTACTTTTATCATGATTATGATTATTATTATATTTTTAGCTTGACAAGTGTCACTGTAAAGAGCTTGAATAATCTGCTAAATAAAGAAGAGAAGTCAAATGGGTTTGAAACAACACAAGGATGAGTAATGATTTATATTTTTGCATGATATTAATTCAATTTCAACTAAATGCTGAGACTCTATCTTTATATCAATAGTGTCATCCTCAAAGTGAGAGCACACATGTTTAGGTCAGATTCTGCTACTGTGAAGAAGATGCTCCTCATAATCACTCTTTGTGTCTGTAAGAAAAGGGCAGCAGATGATATGAGGGTCAGGTGTCAACCCTTGTCCACCGCGGATGATTCCTACAGGAAATGACTGTATGAGACTGTGTTCCTCCTGCCTGCCACACCCAATCCCATCACCCCAACTGGGCTCCATCTGCAGGAGTGGTGATCCAGCAATATGCAGAGGTCCTAACAAATGATCTTCCAAAATTTCTATGGATGGTTAGTCTTTGCGGTCTGTGATTAACTCATTTTCAATGCAACCTCTGGATAAACCTTCTGCACAATGTTCATCCAAATAAATGTTTCCTGGTGCAAAAGGGTTTGTGTGTGGAGTGGGGGGTGGTAGGTTGAGGTGTAGAAGATTCTCAAAACATTCCACTCAAAAAAAAAAGTTTTTGTATAATATATATATAAAGTTTTTTAAAGTGTCTTTATGTGCATCAAGGCTGCATTAATAATAATAAAAAAGTATAATATGGTGACAAAAGCTTTGTCCCGTGTTCCCAAGACACAGTCAGTGTCCCGCATTTCAATTATATCTGAATTACTTTATTTCCTCCCTGAAATTACAATACCACATTAAGAAAGAATATAATATGAAAAAAATGTGATTGGTGTTTAAAAATCCATCATGTTGTGGAACGCATTCATAGAAAGGAACTTTTCTGCTGATGACGACTGCAAAGGAACCACGTGGACTTTATCAAAACTCATTAAATATAAAAAAACACCCAAAAACATTCAAGTTCAAGATGCACTGAATTCACTAAAAACACATTTATGGTTTATATATAGTCTAATAAAGAAAAATAAAATAGTTCCTACTTAAAAAAATCTTATTTGAGTTTAAAATGTTACTAGCTTATTATTCAGTTTATAGACTGAATAGGTCCAGACTGAATGATATGGTATCACTCGACCTGCAAATTGAGTGTCAAAGAGCCGGTCACGATTAATAAAGCATAATGACCATTTGAAACGTTATCATCCAACGTGATGGCAAATAATCTTTCCAACTAATGTAAATCAATGTTTACATAGTATATTAGTAGTAACATTATCTCTCACACACGTGTCCTGCAAAATCACATCTACTATCCAAGTGGTCACGCTACAGTAAAAACAGCAATATTGTGGAATATTAATATTTAGTATTATTTTTCTGTGGCTGGTGAGAGTGGAATGTATGTGAGCATGTTGTTGTGAATGTGTGTATTGATGTGTGCTTGTGACCCCACTGATGGGAGAGCGAGAGGTGAGATGTTGATCAGGCCTGACAGGGTGTGATCATTACCGGGCCAGGCCAGTGAGGTCTCAGCCCTGCCACTGTAATGAGATCAGCGGGAGTCATGGCCGCTGCCACGCTGCATGACCCCGCTCATGCGACAGCAGTGCGCTGAGATGGCTAATTTAACGCTGGTCATCCAGGCACCCACCACCCCATACTGAGCTTCTGCTTGTGTAGTGTGACCTCAAGCATGTGGAAAGCACATTCATGGGACACTGACATTTGAGTGACTACAGTCTAACAAAAACAAGAGACACTAACTGAATTATTTCTCAAGCCCTTTCTTCCTGTCTTTCTTTTTTTCTGTCAGTCAATTATATTATATTAATACTATTTATTAACCACATATATCATTTCATATACAGTTTATTTTATATTACATATGAGTTTGCAAACACTTTTTGTCTATTTTATATATATATATATATATATATATATATATATGTATGTATATATACATATGTATATGTGTGTGCACAATTCTCGATATTTGAGGCGTGGTTTATGAATGCCCGCGCCGTTTATTGAGTGCTAAGAATGTCTATCAAATGAGCCTGTACGTAGCTCATAGCCAATCGTTTCAATTAGAAAAACACAAGTATTAAGTACAATTTAACATAGATGTTGAAGTTGTTATTTGCATTGTACTTGTGGCATTGTGACAACCACAGTAGGTAGTCTACACAGGCATAATGACATTATGATATTAATAAATACCACTTACCATTTATAAGTTAAATGGACTTCGTCAACGACGATGCCTAGCAGGTTGGTACTTCCGTGGCTAACATGTCTTGCCACTTTGCGCTCATCCAGGCCGAACAGAAGTTGGAATCGACAATTTTTTATCTCATTTTCTTTCTCAGGACACAGTGGCAGATATTCCAAGGTTACCCGGTGCTCCATTAGGGTGATTAATGGCGAGACAACAATAACGACTGGGGTCTCGTGAAGTTTAATGCCAAAAGCGCTCTTTTTTCTAAATAAACTTGCATTCTAAACTACTTAAAACAATATCTAAGGCTACATCAAAAGGTAGCTTCGCGTCTGCTGCCATGTTGAATCCAAAGATATAAACAAACTGCTTTGGTGTGTGGCTAGATATCGTCATCATCTTGCTGCTCCCTCCCCATTCTGTGATTGGTTCCCTAAATGAGGCGAAAATCTGGCCATGGTATCCAGACTGCCTTTCAGCGTGAATAAATTTTTTTTTTTTTATGTAAAAGCTTTTATGTGTCTCAAAAAAGGTGATTGCTAACAAATGACTAAATGGGATTGATGAATTGGATTGCCTTCCAAAATAAGGCAAATTGGCAAATGGTTCCCAGATAGCAACAAAGTCTGGGCCGAGTCTGGCTTGCATTAGGCACTTCTGGCTTAATTCTGGCACTGTTTGTTTTTTTTTTTACACTCTTGTGTCAAACAGTACTAGGCTAAGGTCTGGCTGGAGTCTGGCTAACCAAAAGAAACAAAATCAAATTGTATCTGTTTGGCTAAGCTCTGGCTTGAGTTGGCTCCACCATGGGCCACGAGTCACCCATTCAGCTTCTGTCTTCAATTCTTTGACCACTTCCAGAGCCCCCACCCTTTCCCTTCAGTTCGCATTTGTTTGCTGTTATGGTGAAGGCACCTTCCGGGAGGGGTGTAATGTAAGTTTTTTTGTAGTTTTTTTTTCTAGTTTTTTCCTGTTTTTGTTTGCCTTGAGTTCTTTTTCATTATTAGTTGCCATGGTTACGTATTGCTTTGTGCACCTGTTTCTTGTTCAGTTTGTTTTCTCTGGTGTATTTTGACAAACAAACCGTGTAAGATTCATAAACTTTGGGAATCACTATGGGAACCAACTTCCAGGTTGGACTACAAAAATACATCATCACTGAAGCATTCTAAACTCAGAATTGGTTAAGCCAATGTTGCGGTTGGGGTGCTGTGTTTATGAACAAAAACGCTCCAACCAACCATCACATTTTCTCAACTTATTTAAAATATTAAAAATGAACTAAAAACCTAGATTTAAAAGTTTCTACAGATTTTTATGAATTTTTTTTTCAGATTTTTTTTTTTTTATGAAACTTTGAGTGGTCTCAAGTAGAAAACTTAAATTGAAAATAATCAGACATTCACTGCTCATAGTTTTTTTTTTTTTTTTTTTTTGGGGGGGGGGGATACGTGGACTCAGTATAATTTAAAGTTGGTTGAAAGCTGCTCAATATTTTACAGGCACATACGCTTGTGTGCAGAGCTCAGATAATTCAGCAGGTTTCACAAAGAAAGCCTTTGCGAGTGTCAGGAAGGGGATTTCTCATCCCTCCTGCGAGTGGCTGATATGCAGAGCCTGTGCGTCTGGACCAGACTGCCTATCTCTGGGATTTGTCCTGTCCTTTCAAACCTGAGAAGATCAGTCGTGAGATGGAATGCCAAATGACACAGAGGCGACCGGGGAGGCTCCTACAGCGCTAAACAGATAAAAAGAATTAAACGGAACTGGTCACAGATGTTCCTATT
Organism: Hybognathus amarus; assembly: GCA_030378365.1. Lineage (NCBI taxonomy): Eukaryota > Metazoa > Chordata > Actinopteri > Cypriniformes > Leuciscidae > Hybognathus > Hybognathus amarus. The sequence goes on along the minus strand of JAQIUQ010001226.1, from coordinate 173,628 downwards.
GCCCTTTTTAATTTCCCAATGCACAGTGCTGGATTCACTGTTCTGTTCTCCTGGTATATGAAGAAAAATAAAATAGCTTGCAATATCAATGGTCACAGTCAAAGGATTATATAGGATTACAAAGGATTAATATATATATATATATATATATATATACATACTATATATATATGATATATATGTATATATGTATATATGTATATGTCTGTACATACAAATACTATATATAATAATATATATATATATATATATATATATGTATGTATGTATATATATATATATATATATATAGCACAAACAAATACATATAAGATATTATATATATATATATATATATATATATATATATATATATATATATATATTTAATGCAGTGTGACCGTCCTGGAGATCTAGATATATGTCTACGGCTTTTAAGCAACTATATTTCCCCTGTGGAAGCGAAACAAGACTTGACATTACAGAGGACAATTTCACATTTCATTTCTGTTAGCGTTCACATCTTCTCTCACGTGTTGACAAGTGGAAGATGTGAATGAGCAGGATTGAGGATGTGTGTAGGGTGAAAGACGTGTGGGGTTGTTTGCGGTTTGGAGGTGGGAGACTGGGTCAGTATGGGCCTGTGGAGGTGGGAGACATGTTAAAACCCTCGTGCCCCTCACACTCCTCAGCCCCCTCATTGAAGGCAGTGAGAAATGGCTGCCAGAATATGTATTTAAAACAAACTGCCAGTACTCCTGAGGACAAGCAGCCCAAAGCTGTTCTGAGTCCAGAGGCATGAGGCCCTGACAGACCTGTGAAGTCGAGGTCTGACCTTGGCCCACTTTCACTGTCGGCACGAGGAAATGACAGAACTCATGGAGCAGGAACATGATGACGTTCAGGTAGTGAGTTGCAGAGATCTTACTGATATTCATGGAACAACAAGTATATTTATCTATATTTCACTGTGAAAAATGATTTTAGCTGTAAAAGATCTACAGTGAAAAACTGTTAATTGGAAAGGTTCCTTATATACGGTAAATAACTGTGATATATATATAATGATACATTTTATGTACTTTTACTGTAAAATACTGTTAAATTTACAGTTTTTGGAAGTGAAAAAGAGCAAGTCTTGTATAATTTACAGTGAAAAAAATTTAATTTAAATTCCCACAATACCCTATGACACTTCACATTTAATGTATTTTAACCGTTTCTTTCATAATTTTCTTAGTTTTTTAATCAGTTATGTACATTAGGGTTTTGTTACATCTAATGTTGTTAAATGAATGCTTATTTTAAATGAATGCTTATTACAGTGTGAATGACACTGTACAGCTTAATATGAAATTTCTTGTGGAAGAGCTGATTATGATGAGCTTTGATTGATCATTTGACTCTCCTTACTGCTGTGATTGTTGGCTGTCAGTGTATTACACTTGAACAAAACAGATATTAATACTTCAAAAGGTCAGTAAATTAACATTATATCAGATAATGATATGGTTTATTGCTGTAAAATTAAATACGGTTAAAAGTCTGTAAAACCTAAAATGTTGCTATACCGTATTTTTAACAGGAAAACTCTGGTAACCTCAGCTGCCAGTTTTTTCCCCGATAAATTTAACGATTTTTTTTTTACAGTTTTGTGTTTAGGAATGGAACCACAAATAAGTCAAATAAAGATGTTGATTATTTACTGTAACAACCAACTATTTGTTTATGTGTCTCAACAACACAAAGTGGTTTGGCAAAAATGTTAATTATTATGAACCAGAATAAATTATAAAATTATAAAAAAAATCATAAAAAATTATAATATAATAATATAAATATTATATAATTATAATACAAAATAATAATTTCAAATACATTTCAAAAATGGATTTCAATCACCAATTTATGTTTTATTTTAAAAAAAACAAAACTTTTTTGATATTTTTGTGCCAAAAATCTAATTCCTTACACCACAAAGTATCCTCCAAATGTATTATGGTACTTTCCATATTACATTTCTATTTATTAAAGAATTTATCTGATTGTAAAAAAATGTATCAGTTTCTAAAAAAAAATAATAACGAGCACAACTGTTTCTAACATTGATATTATTAAGAGATGTTTCTTGAGCAGCAAATCAACATGTTAGAATAATTTCTGAAGGATCATGTGACACTGAAACTGGAGTAATGTTGCCTGAAATTCAATAAATTACATTTTAAAATTAAACAGTACAGTGTATATTTGCAGACATTAAATAAATAAATAATAATAAATCTTATGGAAAAAAATACATCAGGATTTACTTAAAACACTGCAGTATTTTATTGTAAGCAAAACACATGCAACAAAGTAAAACGGGATAATTTGTTAAGGGCTGAATTTAAAATCTCAGGCTATGAAAAGATGTGATATTGGGCAAGTAATGTGCAAAATTGTCGTTGGTTGAGTTGACTAATGCCAGATGTGATCTACTATGTATTCATATTTCCTTTACTGTACTAAAATGGTCACTAAACTTGGAGAACAAGAAAAGCCTTAAACCCTGTAAAACCTTTATAAAAAAAATAATAACACCAAAACAGAGAATCTCACAAAATACATACTGATGTGTATCAATACTGTTCAGTGAGCAATACAACATTTATTGATGATAATCATGTCAAAGTTTGTGGGAATTGTGGCGAAACCCAAACACAATAGTCTGGCCTCCAATGCTTCATATGGTACATAATCGTGAAGTCTAATAATGCATTTATAGCAAGTGCGGTCAAGTATATTTCACAAAATATATACATTTTCACAATGGCAACCATCAGCAAACTAGAATTTGTGTTCTTATGTGTCAAAAGTATGTCATTCAAATAACAGATGTTTGTATTTCCATATGGATTAGCATGATTACCTTCAAACTATTAAAAAAAAGAATGCGTTGAAAATGAGAGCTAAACAAAAGCTAAAAACAAGAAGAATCATCAAAGCCATTATTGAAGGCAAAGGCAATGAAATATCGGTCACATATTTCTGTTTCTTATACATACATAAGCTACTTTCAGTTTTTTTTACATTTTTGGTTTTGATAGTGAATAGATATGAACATTCCCAAACATTTCCCCAAAAAATCCATTAAAGATGTGGAGCTTCTTCCTTTTGGCAATGTTTTTGGTAGAACACATGTTCGAAGAGCACAAATCAATGGGGGGTGATATGCTATTTGAAACTGGAGTCATTTACGTTATACATCAGAGCGGAGATGATCGACTGGCCTCAGGTCAGGGTTTTGAAACTTGTTCAGAAGCCGCTGAACTGATTTCTGAGTTTGGGGCAAAAGGGTCCATAGACTGAATGGTCTGTACGGCACTTTACCTGCATCAACACAGCTAAGAGTGACCGTCGAAATGTCCAAATCTTATTAACTTAATGACTTCCCCATTTAAATGGATTCTGATTCAATGTACTGCAAAACAAACTTCATTACCCGGAGCCCTGACAGACAGGGATATATTTTCAACAAAAATTAGTTAACTATTGAATTTTTCAATACATCTCTCTTTTTTAATTAGGCAGAAGCGCTACATCAGTCATGATTTCACAATGGAAAACAGTGGCTTGGGCAATACAAATTGGCCAAAAGAAATGAGAAGAGATGAGCAATCAGGTACGGAAAACTGAGAAAAGCTCAATATGTTTAAACAGCTATGGGCATGATATTTCATATTCTTTTACATTGTTTACACAACAGATTTTGGTTACCAGCAACACTCAGCTGTAATGTTAAATGTACATCGCATGTTTCTAAAACTGTACACTCACAGTTGGCTCTCATACTTGAAATCACAGAGAAAAGTTATATAATCATCAAGACGTCAGGATAGCGTTTGTTGTGGCGTGGCCTTTTGATGAAATCCTCAACATAATAAGGAATAATCATTTCAAAAAGGGAGCATACTAAAACGAATAAAATGATAAAGAGCATTAGTGCTTGTTTTTGTTCATGATTCGGGGTAGAAAAGAACACCTGTTTGTATAAACCAAACAAAGATATTGCTCTTTATGTCAAATTCCTTCACTTAAGGGAGAAAGGGAATAAGGGAGCGTTTGAAAGCAATCTGAAGTGAAAGCGGGGAGGAAATGTCATTATAGACCATAATGACTTGATGCTTCCGCCATTTCCGGAATCAGTTATATTTTCATTCAACTCGCAGACGGTGTCCTCAAAAACAAACAGAGTGAGGAAATGACTCCAAATGAAATCTGCGACGACAGAGTCGTTTGGACTGCTCTCTAAGATAAAAGTAAGCATTTACCTTTATCTAATGGACAGCATTTGATGGTTTTATAGGGAAAACATGATAATCAGCTTTCAACTGGTCAATGGACTGACCTCCACATATCCTGTTTCACGTTTTATACACAGATTTAGAAAGAAAAATCTGTTTCCATAGGGCAAAAATTGTCAAAGGAAATACATTAATACAGATAATAATGGAAAATAAACAACAAAACCAACAAATAGTCACATATCATTATTGAGCGAACCAAAGAGGCAATTGATTCGAACCTAGATAGAAGAGCTTCCTTCCAAAGCACAATATCAAGTGATATCTGTTTTTTTTTCTAATTTTTTCTTTTTGCTGAGAGGTAGAATGAAGCATTTAAATTGAAACACTGACAACTGGTTGTTCCATCATAAACAATAGCCTCTTAAGACTGAAACAGTCACAGGTTAGTTCAGTCGCCTGTGCCACCTAAAAGACACTGTGAAAACTGTACAAACACAACTTTTTTTTTCCTTTTCCTTTTTAAAATTTTCAAATTCATAATTGTTTTCTAAAATCTTGTAAAGTATCCCAAATGTTCCATGGTGGTATGGCGTGATTGTGTATGACCATGTGGGACGTTAATCCGAATCTGCGGAGGGTGGATCGCTGGATCTTTAGCGAGAGCAGTCTGAAGATCCCACACGCTTTTGGGGATATAGATGGATGGTTCTGATCAGTTGGAAGTGTCGGAATGGACGCTCCCGGGTCCTTCCGTGGGCGAGGTCACTGAGGAGGGTGTCGGGCGCTCTGCCAGCCGCCGTTCGCCTTTCATGAGGAAAAAGCAAAAAGACAAAATTAGTGCTGCGCGATTAATCATATCGACAATCGGCAATCGCAATGTCAAACCTAAGCGATTATATGACGCAAAATGCCACGATTTTATATGAAGTAAACAAATTAGGGCTATTAACGTGGCATCTCTTCTTTTTTGTCATCCTTTGAGTAGTGTTACATGATCTTATAGACTCGTTTTCAGTTGCCTTTTTTTGTGGGCGGAGCTTAGGTGGAGGCAGAATCGATCCCTCTGTCCGCTTAACTAACGCTCAGTTAGCAAGTATTGTTAGCTTGTTTTTTTAACAATGACTGGAGAAAATCCGAATTTATCTTAATGTGTAAGGTCACTCAGTGTCCAGGACCACGATTGTTATTTCTAAAAGTTATTTTTAACGGACGGAACCAGATTGGCCGACCCGTAGCACCGCCTACACGCTCACTCAATGCATGGCACGATCTGACTGGATTACACGTCACGTTACCTCGGTTGAGTGGCCTGACTTCTACACCTACCTTATAGAGAAACCGATCGTAAAGAGAAACTGAGGGCAAATATATCTTTAAATGCCTATATGGTCCTGTACAAGACTTATGTGTACGATCCACAGTTCTGCCGAGCCAGCACAGAGACGACGACAATGTAAAGAGTGACATTACGGTGCGATTTCAATGATGTGAATATTTTCATTTTTTCATCAATTCTTGCACCAAACAACACAACAAGATGATATTTAATAATAGTAGCAATAATTTAAGCTCATTATTATGTAGCCGAATCTGTGCTGATTTGCATTGGCCGCCTCCAATTTTCACTTTGTTTTGCTTCCAGCTAACGCTGTGACGTAACTGTGAAGTCGGCGCAAAAGGGGTCTATTCGCACGACAAAAAGTCAAAAGAGAGCGCGCTGCCTGTGAATGTCCTAAATTTGACTCGTAGAAAGACGCGCACCATAATGCGCTACAGACCGCGTGCCAGAATGCGACAACGACGAATAACGACAGTAACACACACAATTAATGTCAAAATGTCGTTTAGTCGAGTATCTTCATAACATAGGAAAAGTCTTATGGGCGAAAAGAGTTGTGCTAGTGGGAGAATGACGCGCGTTAACGCGTTATGACACGGATTTCACGTTCCAGATAGCAAACTGACATTGAATCAACGTGGAAACGACGTTTCTCATGACATTCGAAACAACGTTGAACCAACGTCAGACGTGCCTTTCTTCAAAACTAACTGAAAATCGACGCAGTTAGTTGCTTTCCTAATGTTGAAACGATGTTGATATCAAGTTGATTTTCCGTTAGTTTTGAAGAATGGCGCATCTGACGTTGGTTCAACGTTAATTCAATGAGCAAAATAATGCCAGATCAATGTTGTTTCAATGTCATGTTTCCACGTTAATTCAATGTCAGTTTGCTATCTGGGGTGTGAGATCCGCGTCTCAGCAATGGTTGGTCTTAAAGGGCCAGCAGCGAATAAAGCTTTCTGTCAGTAAATTAATCAAAAAACAAAGGGAACAGAGAAAATTACTCACTGCTCTTGACTAAAGAACTTTTGTAGCTTTAATAAGGATTGGTCTATTTATAATTTATAATTCATGCAGCGCAGACTGTTTGATAACTTATCAATTTCTGTATCCTACCTGTTAAGACAGGAAGGGCACAGGTAAATATGGCAGTTATTATGGGTTTATGTGAGGATTGTTTGAAGTTAACTTATTTTAAAAGCTGTTATATATATATTTTTTTTAAAGTTGATAGCTTTCAATTGTAATGAAAGAATCACTAATGTTAGTTTGGTTGATGGTTTATTGATCATTATAGGTGTTATCAATCATTTAGTTGTTAGTTTGAGTTGAGAAATACACATTAATACACAGAATGATCACTAATCTGTAGGTGCATTTTACTTTAGAAACAAGCAAGTTGACACATGAATCCATTGATGTATTATATCGCAATCGCATATCGCAATATTGACCTCAATAAGCGCAATATTTTTCCCCAAATCGTGCAGCCCTAGACAAAATGATGACGTGGGTCCATGTACATTTAAAAACGCAAAGACCGATGCGAAACAGAATCGAAACGAGAGTGACTATAATGACTATAAACACAAAGTCACAAAGTGAGGCGGTAAAAAGGAACGACATTATGCTGCATATTATGAGACATAGCGAGTCATTTCCAGAACACGATTTTCAAAAGACAGATGATGGAGGAATCAATTATTGCAAATTATCACATTGGCTAAAGGAATGAAAGTATAATGGGCAGCTAAAATGGAGGCCATTTCATGTCCGGGAGACAGGTTGCCTAAAGAGCATTTGGGGCATTAATAGCAATTTCCATGCCATCAGAAAAAGGACTAGAAATGGGCTTTGGCAGCCTCTTATTTTCCCAGCCTGTTATTTTAGATAGAGGCAGTCTGTAATCAAAAAAGAAAGAGCAGAGCGAGGAGAGAAAAAAAAACTTTTCAAATCTTCAGCTTTGGTGACACCCCATGTCTATTTCAAAGGCGTAATTACAGCGCATGGGCGAGAGGAAAGCTTCCCCACATAAACGCTTTATGTCTCAGGCCGTCATTATTCACAACCGGAAAAAAGGAGAATAACTTATCTGGGTGGAGAAGGAAAAATATCATGTTATTTAAGACAGTGAATTCTGCCTTAAATAAGATTGAGACACTTTCGCTAGCTACATTATCACAGCGTTATCGATGCAAATGTTCAGGACTCTGCTTTCTTCTTTTCTGAATTCATGGTGTTCATATATAAAAAAGTGTTGATTTAATAATTGATACGAACATGAAATCAATGAAGTTGACATTTATATGAATTATGCATGAATTTAATATTTGTACCTTAATACGGGACAACATTTTAAAGCGGCTATGAATTGAGAAATGACATTTTCCTTGATCTTTTGCAATAAACGAGGTCATCGTACTATAAAAATATCCTGTGAGTTTGGCACAGAAGCGCTGGGTCACTTCCACAGGACACACTCGGCTTTGCTTCAAGCCAGCTATTTAGAGAGACTGTGTTAGTGTGTTTGTCTTTTTTCCCTTTTTTTCCCTCCTCACACTTTGCTGGCTCCCTGTCAGTGCTGTTAAGGTGGCAGATGTGTGATATGACCAATGCACTTGGATTGCTGTCCCAAATCACTACTCAGCCCTCCCTTGAGACTGTCTGATCAATTTCCTCTGCTGGCGACACGGCTTGTCGCTGTGGATTTTACATGCTGGCCTTTGCCGCTCGTGTTCTCGTTCTCTCTCTCTCTCTCTCTCTCTCAAACACTCCTCCCCAGTACAAAACTGATGGTTGGAGCCGCTCGTCTCCTCTGGTTAACACAATCCTTTTAATGTGGGCTCAGAGCTGTGGTGGAGGACACAATCGTAAGCTTTCAATGAGTTTGATGGTCAGAAAAGCACCTGCATCTGGGCTTCTTTGATGTTGTTGGTGTTTATGTGGCTGAAGGTGCCATGGTAACGCTGACATTGATCATTTATGATTTACAGTCGCCTTGGTGTGCATATTTGCCACTGGCACCACTCATCAATATGGCTATCAGTGTTGCCAAATTATTACAATCAAATATTACAATAATGAATGTGAGAGTATCTAGATAGGAATATATTTTAGTCTTGTAAATTGATTAAAAAATAATAATAATCGATTAATTCATCGCACCTACACTCTAAACAATGCTGGGTTGTTTTAACCCAAATTTGGGTCAAATATGGACAAACCCAAATGTTGGGTTAAAAATGTCCTTTAAGTTTGTCCATATTTGACCCAAAGATGGGTTAAAACAACCCAGCATTTTTTCAGAGTGTAAGGAGCCATTTATATCCTTAAACATATTTTTGTTGATGTAACCTATAGTTACACTGATATTTTTTTTACTTTTTTTTTATTTTTAACTATCATTTGTTTTCTGCTTTGCTCACTCGAAAAGATTATAAAGAATGTTAAAGGATTCTGATGCTTTATACACTCTAAACAATGCTGGGTTGTTTTAACCCAAATTTGGGTCAAATATGGACAAACAAAAAAATGTTAACTTCAACTTTCACTTTCAACTGTAATTTTTTTTATTGCATTTTTAACCCAACCTTTGGCTTTGTCCACATTTTACCCAAATTTGGGTTGAAAAAAAAAAACAGCATTTTTTAGAGTGTAACATTAACATTTTCTATATATTTTTATATTGTAATAATTTCACATTTAATCTCAAAAAGACCTTAAAAAAACATTCTCAATTTTAGCCATCAATTATAGGCATTCAGCATTACAGCATTATTAAAAGCTATCACGTTTTACATTTATTAGGCTTAAAAAAAATTACTTAATTTTAGTGAACTTAAAACAAACTTCATATAAACCCATTATAATAAATGCCACATTTATCTGTGCCCTGGCCTGTTTTCATTTGTTTTTGACCCATGTAAGCTTGTAAACAGTGCTTTAAGATTTTTAGGTAGGTCTATCAGGTAGAATATATGCAGAAATTGCTATAAGTTATCAAACACTCCATAAATTAAAAATTAAATATAAAATAATCCTTATTAAAGCTACAAAAGTTCATTCAAGACCAGTGAGTGAATTTATTTTTCTTTTGTTCTTTGATTATCCGCAGTGGGGTTTATTAGGCTGCGGTCACTTTAAGACCTGACATGGAATCTGACATGTAGCCCATTTTTTCACAACTCTTTACGTTCATTTAACTCATTTAAGACTGTGCTTATGGGGAACATGAATGACTTTAAAGTGATTCATTAAAAAAAGTGTGCATTAAATATTCTAAACATGAAGATCACATGTGCGATGCGCTAAAACAGACCTCATTGGTTCTCGCATATGGGTTTTCACACATCACCCTCGCACACACATTTGAACTTTTTAATGAGCCTTTTAATGGCGGTTGGCAAATACACTTAAAGGGGAATAAAAGGTGTACAACACCTGCGTGGCAGCTGACGTAAAATAAAGGATCGAGCTTAGGATGGCCGATACTGATCAGTTAAAAAAATTCTTAATCAGACCCGATAAGATACTTGAGATCGGCTCGGGACATCCCTAATAATGTTATTAATTAATTTAAGTATTATTAGACAAAATATCATATATACATGTTAATAATAAGAAATGTTTCTTGCAGCATATTATAATGATTTCTGAAGGATCATGTGACACTGAAGACTGGAGTAATGATATTGAAAATTCAACTTTGCCATCACAGGAATAAATTATACAATAAAATGTATTTAAACCAGGAAACGGTTATTTTAAAACGTAATAATATTTCATAATATTACTGCATTTTTTGTCAAATAAAAGTAGCCTCGAGTGAGCATAAGAGCCTCATTATAAGAAAAATAACACATTTTACCATCACCAATTTTTTTTTTTAATTATTATTTTTTTATCAAGCTAATGGCACTGGTCCTGTGAATCAGGTAAAAGAGCAAAATAAGAAAAGATCAAATTGAGGAGTCTCAGTATGGACTTACATTGAGGCCCTGTGGACTGTATATCTGACTGGCAGCGAGGCTTTCACTGTATCCGCCTGTCTGACTGATAACATGGCGAAGAGTATCCACCTGCAGACAGAAGAACACAACACAAACAAAAGACAGGGTCAGACAATGCCTATACAAAACAAAGACGTTTGTGCTGAGAAAGGTCACGCTGATACAAAAAGGATATTGGCAACTGAAAAGGTCATCAAATGTTGAATGAAATGTTTGTGCTGCAGATATCAAACAAAGGACACAATTTGTTCCAGAACTGATGAGAAAATCAACCCATGTTTACAAAGTAATTGACAAATGTGATTTTAGATAATTAAATATGACAAAAAAATTCAAACCACAAATATATAAATTATAATTAATATATTTAAAAATAGGGGTGCTGATTTAGGCATTCATTTAATTAGTTATGGAAATAATGCATTTAACGCACCCACCCAGACCTAGGTTAACATTTCATTCAGGATTGGTGACAAACATGAGCTCATTGTGTGATGCAGCCTATAGAATGACCCTAAAATTCAAGATATCAGGGCAAAAATGCCCCAGTATGAGTTTTTGTCTTATATTTATATCATTTGAAATAGGTAAGCAATATCACACGAGTAAGAGTGCAATATCACATGAGTACTGTTTTTTGTCTCAAATAGCATGAGTGCAAATGTGAACAGTTCAATAAATAAGAAGATAATATTGTGTTATATGTTTACTGTATGTTAGACACAAAATTGTCTGTTTTTTTTGTTTATCTCATATTCGCAAAGAAAAATCCCATAAAGCCACAGCTAGCCTTAACATTTATGCGCAATATAAAACGTTACACAAACGTTTGCAATAAACATTTATTACCTGTAAATTCTACGTTGAATCAAATCAAATATTTCTATTTTTTGATTTGATGTTTTCTCATTTAACACAGTAATGACATTAAATGATCTTTTGGGGTAATTTCTCAGCCAAATTTGATATGCGATTTGAGACATTACTTCGATAAAACATTTTAATAGCTTGACAGGTAAGAAACTCCACTTCGCATTCGTGCCTAACAACGCCCTTCAGCCGTTACTTATTCACGACACAGCGCTCTCCTTGAGTACCTTATTGCTTTTAGAAAATGGTAACCACACAATAAAAATATTAAAGAAAAAAAAATTATTAGTGCAACTTTCATGAAGTAAAATCACTAAAAGCCTTCCTTCCGCTAGAAAATAAATAGTCCCTGACAGTGAACAGCAACAATGTTTCAATTTGTATTATGCATGAAAGCAAAAATAAAAACAACATAGGAACCACAGTGTTGCGCAGCGATAAATAGAACCATTGGGTGAAGCAGTCATTATCATGAATAAAGCACAGCTATTGACCAATCAGAATCAAGGATTGGAACTAACAGTTTTATAAATATATATTATTATATTATAATATATATATATATATATATATATATATATATATATATATATATAACACACACTACCAGTCAAAAGTTTAAGATTGGTAATGTTTATGTTTTTAAAAGAAGTCTCTTCTGCTCACCAAGGCTGCAATTTTTTGATAAAAAATACACAAAAAACACAGTAATATTGTGAAATATTATGACAATTTAAAATACTTTTTTATGTTAATATATATTAAAATGTTATTTATTCCTCTGAAAAAAAGCTGAATTTTCAACATCATTACTCCAGTCTTCAGTGTCACATGATCCTTCACAAATCACTCTAATAGGATGATTTTATGCTCCAAAAACATGATTATTATCCATGTTGAAAATAGTTTTTTACAGCTTTTTACATATTTCAGGATTCTTTGATGAATAGAAAGTTCAAAAGAACAGCTTTTATCTGAAATGGAAAGCTTTTGTTACATTAAACACTACCCTTTAAAAAGTTTTGGGTCAGTAAGAATTTGTATTTTATTTTTGGGGGAAATAAATAAGAAATCAATACTTCTATTCATCAAGGATGAGTTACATTGATCAAAAGTTACAGTAAAGACATTTATAATGTTAGAAAAGATTCAAATTAAATAAATGCTGTTCTTTTGAACTTTCTATTCATCAAAAAATCCTGAAATAAAAATGTAAAAACTGTTTTCAACATGGATAATAATCATACATGTTTTTGGAGCATAAAATCATCATATTAGAGTGATGTGTGAAGGATCATGCGACACTGAAGACTGGAGTAATGATGCTGAAAATTCAGCTTTTTTCAGAGGAATAAATTACATTTTAATATATATTAACATAAAAAAGTAATTTTAAATTGTCATAATATTTGACAATATTACTGTGTTTTTTGTGTATTTTTTATCAAAAAATTGCAGCCTTGGTGAGCAGAAGAGACTTCTTTTAAAAACATAAATAATTATATATTAATATTTGTTTTATAAATATATTAATATTTGTTATATATATATATATATATATATATATATATATATATATATATATATATATATATATATATATATAATATTTAATATTTGGATCAATTCTATCAAAACACAAATTAACCTCATGTAAATCTCTCTCATGTAATTCTTGCAGCACATGAACTCATTTCAGAAGATTTCCTCTGGGATTCCAGCACTGAATATTCATGAAGCACCCCGAGCCTTCGGAGAAGTTGCTTCGTTATGGGAGGAAAATTTTACAAACGTCAAAAGGGGACAAACCAAGCACTCCGCGTTTGGATGCTAGCGTGCCGGGCAAGGTCAGGAAGCCACGGTGGCGGACGTGACAGCATGACAGATACGCAATCCCGCTGACAAGAGCTGTATTGTTTCCAAGACTGTCTTTGATGGTCTATTCATTTGGAAGTTGACAATGGCCACGAAGCACTGTACGACTGCTGGAGGCAAACTGTAACCCCAGTCCTTTCTCAAGGTCAGGAGGACCGTCATGTCAGCCACGACCGAGTAGAAATCTGCATGTGTTCGGACACTAAGACGAGCTGGCTGGAGCTGAGAGATGAACTTTGTTGTGACAAGGATATATAACAAGATGTTGACTATTTTATCAGTTATGACAGAGACGTGCCATACTAACGAAGAGGTTCCCTTGAAAATATTGGACAAGAACAAATCATTCGATTTCAGGAACAGCATGTGCTTGCTTGCAAAAGGGGTTTGGTGAAAAGCAAAGCTTAATTAACCAAAGTACCCCACAAAAAGGCAGAAGCACTTTCCTAAGGTTCCTTTGTTAGAAATTCAATAAATATAACAAAAGAATCGGAGTCCTAATGCTTCCAGGCTCACTGGGCAAACCGCAGCCATGACGTGATTTTGTGAGCTGGGTAATAAGGACCACCATTACGACAGCACAATGTGTGATTGGGTGTAATTGAATGAGATTAGTTATGGTCATCTGCTCTTTCTCTCAGCACTACTCCCTACCTGTGACTGAACGTTGGCCCCCACTTGGGCCCCCTGGTATGAGTCCCCATTCAGAGACTGCACACTCATGAACAAGTCCCCGGAGTTCATATTAAAAGAGCCAGCGGAACCTAAGAAGAAGAGAGGCAGAGAGAGAGAAAGATAGATAAAGACAAGAAACAGTCATGCAACAGTAAGACTGAAGTAAGGAGGGTTAGTAGTGCAGAGCTGTTCATTTAAGTAAGGGTTATATGATAAAAAAACACACCGGCTTTGTTCCGAATGCCAGATCCAAGCTCAAAATGAGTCGAGAGAAATTATGATTAATATAAATGTACAATTCATTCAGTATCTAAAAGTACCTCCTATTTCTGTTAGCTTAGCAAAATGCCAATTAACTCTGGTGGAATTAATTTAGCGCTGGGCAAAATGGCCAAAAATATTATCACAATACTCTTCAATATTGAATATGAGTATTTATCACAGTATTCATTTCTAACCATTGGGGGAGGAAATGCATTCCAAGTGTTTGTCTAATGAAATTGAGAAAACCTTAACAATTTAACTAATATAATAGAATGTAATCAAAATATTACAATTAATTAGTGCTGCACAAAATAACGTGCATATTGTATGAAATAACACATGGATGGAATAAATATCTTGGTTGTGTGATATTCCTTAAAAAAGGAAAATTATATAATTATTATTATTATTTAGGCCTGTCGAACGATTAATCGCATTCAAAATAAAAGTTTGTGTTTACATAATATATGTGGGTGCACTGTGTATAATTATTTCCTATTTAGAAATACACACACATGCATGTATATTTAAGAAAAAAATATTATTAATGTATAAAATATTTATATATAATATAAATTATATATAAATCTATATACAGTATACACATGAAAATATTTCTTAAATATATACAAGCATGTGTGTGTATTTATATATATAAAATAAGTATACTATACACAGGGAACCCACATATATTATGTAAACACAAACTTTTATTTTGGATGTGATTAATTACGATTAATCGTTTGACATCCCTATTATTACTACTTTGAGAAGTTCATTTTAATGTACAATAATAATATATTACTGTCACAATTGTGTAGTGTAAAAACTGTTCAAGAACTTTTATTTTAGCAGATTGTCCTGATGACCTTTAATATTTAGTGTGTATTTGGCAATATCTTTTCTCAAATTAGATATGAGAAAATGAGATGAAAACAGTTTGCATCTCATGTGCCTGAGTTTGTGAAGTGGATGAAATTGTGCCACTCATTCACACAAACACACAGAATACGCAGTCTTTTCTGCAATACACATCTGATCTTCTAGAATAATATTCAGTAATATTAGAATCATCAGTAATATTGTGGATTTATTTTATTTATTTATTTATGTTGATAATTATCTATATTGATTTATAACTATATTGATATTGATCACCCAACCCTAAATCAATGCTTTTTAATGCTAGAGAACATTAGGTTCCTTTTTAATTTGGATGCTGTCTATATAGAATGTGCTAGAAAGACAGCAAGGAAGCTCACTAGGTTTTGGAACAGTCCTGCTGAACCTGCCTAAGGTTGTTTACTGTTCTCAGCCTGGTCATGCTGGTCTTTAGCTGGTTGGCCAATACCCAAAACCCTCTAAAACCATCAAAACATTATGACAATCGACATTACCTTAGCACAAAAAAGCTATTAAAGTGTTTCAAGAACAACAATGGGTTAAGAAGGGATTATTAATACTACTACAGTGATCTCTAAGATGGACAGTACAGTTACTCTAAACGGCCACAGCCCAGTCTTTCAGGATGTGCTAATTGAGTCACACAAGGAATCAAAGAATGCTATTTTTCTTTTAATGGAGGAGACAATGCAAGATGCCCTAGATGTTTAAGAGAGAGCAGGGCTTAACTTAATTTCCGCTTTAAAAGCCGCACGGCACTAATCAAATGTACATGGACCTCTAATCACTTCAAGGCTATATGACAAAAGGCTTGACCATCTTTTCATAATGACATCCTGGAGGTCAACCAGACAACAGTGACCGAGGCGACTGATACCTTAGGTGCACCCGTTCCAGAATAAAAAGCAAAATATAATTTTAGTCAAATAACCGTTAAGTCCAACTGGTAAAGAGAAAGTAGAGAAATAGCAAGCAGAGATTAGTAGAAGATGCATTTTTGGATTTGAAAAGCGAGAGTTTTGTATGCAGGTCAAGCTGATGTAGATAAATAAAAAGAGCTTTTGGATCTCCTTCAGAGAGGCTTTATGGTACAGTATAGGAAATGTATTGAAGGTAGGCAATTGTGGAATATTCAAAACATTACCAAGGTGAACTTCTTTTTTGCCAGCAGGTGACATTAAAGTCGGTATTTCTGCTTTACATTCTAAAAACCAGTTGAGGACCAATGAAAAACAGGCACATCTGTAGTTTATGTGTGGATTTACTGCAGTACTCACCGGCTGAATTTGGTGTGGAAGGCGAGTTGGCTTGGCTGCCGTGGGTGGAGAACGTTGGTTGCGGTAGCGGCGGTTCTGGCAGCGTACATGTTGGCTTCTTCTTGGAATTTTCCAATATTTTTCTTGTATCTGATTCTCTATTTCCAAACCAGTTAGATACCTGAGAAAACAATAACTAATGGTTAAATCAGAATTCAACTTTAATGTTAGTTGAGAGCTTCTTTGTACTTAAAATGTCTAATGCCTGATTCAGATTACACGGTTTTAGCCCAATTTTGGCCGATAACATACGTCGCGTCTGCGATGCTTCACTAGCCTCGCGAGACCATCCTGATCTCGCGAGCTTTCAAGGTTTCACTCGCAGATCAGTCTGGATACTTTCCGTTAAAGAAAATTTGGGAGCAGTTCACCAAACGAACGTCCAATCAGCGTTGGCTTTGAGGCGGGTTGAGGTGTGACGCAATCGAGCGGAAGCAACGCGATCTAGAAACATTTTCAGACAGCGGTAGTCCTAATTCTTTTAGCCGCTCGCTAATGCTTTTTTCTCTTGCATCCTTCTTGTGAAATATGGACCGGGCAGCTGAAATGGTGCCTTTTATTCGCAAATTGTAGTTACATAAACGACAAATATCCTTTGCCGAACATGTTGCTTATTTGCTGAGCTAACGAGCCTTTACCTGCAGCAGCAAGTTAGTACGTCATGTGCTCCGTTGATCTGATTGGTTGATTTGGCCCGTCTATCACCAACATAGGCCAATCAGCTAACCAGTATTTTCGCCCCTTACCAAAACTTCTTCAACAGAAGGTTTCCAGATGGATATGCGGAGCAAATCCATCTGGCGGAGTCAGGTTAATGCTTCACGACATTCCCGACAAAATTACTAGCATGTTTAATTTTTTTAATGGTCGTCCACGAAAGTTCCGTCACATGAGGTTGACCAATAGGAGCACAGAAGCTTTTCCATACACAATTTTCAAAATGGCGAAATGAAAGAGAGACGATGGCGCTAACGTTAAAACTTAAAATAAAAATATATAAGAAAACAATATTTTACCTCAATTTCTCTTTTGAGGATTGACAGCCCATACTGTCCTCTTCGAACAATCAAGGAACGTGTCCATTGTTGGGTTTTTACTTTTTTCTTTTCAACACTCACCGCTTCATCCATTGTTTGTTTACGTTCGTTTCTGGAAGTCACTCGCTGACTACAGTAGTTTCGCCTTCTCGATAACATCACACGCCGTTAAAGACGGCATGCAATGACTGGTCAGGAAGCAACGTGTAGTCTGACGTGTCTTGTCCACGACATGACAAGATTTTCGGAGTCAAAATCGCGTAATCTGACACAGTGACTATCGTAACAGACAAAAAAAATTGTGTAATCTGAACCAGGCATAATGGCGCTTTTCCACTACACAGTACCAACTCGACTCGGCTCGGCTATGTTTAGTTTTCCACTGTGTAAAAGTTGTACCTGTACCTGCTTTCGGGTCCTTTTTTGTATCACCTCCGGCGAGGTTCTGAGCGAGCTAAGGTGAGCTGAGCCGATACTAAAATGTGACGTGAAAACAATGCCGACTGCTGATTGGTCAGAGAGAACCGTCACCATTCACTGCGTCATCATTGCACATGCCATATGGAGTATACAGAATAACTAGGGATGCACCGAACATTCGGCCACCGAAAATTTTTGGCCGAAAATGGCCCAAAAGTGCATTTTCGGTTTCGGCCGAGAGACTTTTATCACCGAAACAATGCGGCCGAAATGTTGTGATGAAGCAAACAGAAACCGCGAACCTGCACGTGCTTGTCTGAAGCAACATGTCTGCGGTGCCAATACAAAAATAATCATGTAAAACCCAGTAAACCCTGAGATTATTACTTATATATATGTGGACATGTATATGAGGACATGTATGTATAGAACTAAATTAATGCTCTCTTAAATATTTTCTACATTCACTGAACATGTTTCATTAAGTTTCATGTACATTTGTATTAAACATGGACCTTTGTTCATTTAAAAAGGCTTTTTATGCTGTTGTATGCTAATTTTTTTAAATGTAAGCAACTAAGTTAGACGTGCAAACTGGGAAAAGTTCAAAGTGCAAAAGTTCATGCTCGACTTTGTTTTTATGAGAGAACATTTAATTTTAAAACCTTTCTGCAGGCCAGAATATTATTTAATGTACTCATGAGTGGGGTCAAAAACATTTTAGTTTTAATTTTATTTTATACTGTGCAATGTGCTAAATAAATATTTGTATATTTTGTAATTGATTTATTCTTTGAATTTTTTATATTAATTCGCAATTGCAATGCCTTGATTTAAGTTTGTACACAGTCACAGCCATAAATGCAATGATACTAATAATTGGCATAATTTCTTTCTGTGTTTCGGTTTTCGGCCTTGGT
The DNA here is from genome assembly GCA_030378365.1 of Hybognathus amarus. Lineage (NCBI taxonomy): Eukaryota > Metazoa > Chordata > Actinopteri > Cypriniformes > Leuciscidae > Hybognathus > Hybognathus amarus. The sequence continues at coordinate 154,732 of JAQIUQ010001226.1, read as the reverse complement.
TTCCTCTTTTTCGGTTTTCGGTTTCGGCCAAGAATTTTCATTTCGGTGCATCCCTGAGAATAACCCCGCCCTTTTTAAATAGTTTGGCCAGAAATAGTTACTAAATTTACTACTATTATTATGGCAACGCCGTGGTCAAACGAAGAGGTGCAGACTTTCCTTTGGCTGAAAAGAGGATCCAGCGAGAGCTTGATGGGGCAAACGAGGAACGAAAGGCGTTGCTATGACGACCGGGTACTATTTGTGGCGGTACTGTCTGCAATGGAAATTGGAGCGAAAAGCGAGCTGAGTCGAGTTGAGTCGAGCTGGTACTTGTAATGGAAAGCGCCATACGTATTCTGTGTCACGGTATGAGGTGAAGGTTGGGGACTCTCACCTGTGAAACTGTAATGGAGCATTTCTTTGCCAGCTCCTCCTTGGCCTCTTCGCTGGGGTACGGGTTGCTTAGGTGGGAGTAGAAGTATTCGTTCAGGATCTCTGTGGCCTGCTTATTGAAGTTTCTCCTTTTTCGTCTTATGGGAAATGACAGAACAGAAAGAAAGAGAGAGAGAAAGCGAGAAGGAGAAAGAGAGAATGAGAAAGGGAAAGAGCAAAGCCAGCATGATTCAAAGCTAGTGTCTATAAAGTCCTTCACGTTTGAACCTGCTGTGTGAGACACTCATAAAAATTGTGATATTTTATATCTCATAAAAATGTGTGAGATACTTCCCCCCACACACACACGTATACACTCATACAGACCTGGCGTCGAGGAAGCGGGAGCGCAGGATCATGACCGCCTCACAGGTGCTCTGCTTGAGCTGCATCTGGATGGAGCTGAACTTGCGATGGATGATGTTCACCATGCGCTCGATCTCTTTGGGGAGATGGGCCGAGTGCGAGACTGCTCCCTCAGCAGGTTCATCACATGGGTGGTGAACTCATTACACGCCTGAACATGCACAGAAGGACGGCACAAGGATCAGTCTCTGTGCATGTAACATAACTACACTATAAAAAATATTGTAGGTTTAACTTAAAAAGTAAGTAACTTGGTTGCCTTAAAATTTTAAGTTCATTGAACTGGAAAAAGTGAGTTAATACAATGAAGGAGATTAATTTAATATCAGAATCTCAAAATAACAAAATAAATTATTATAAAGTTGATTTGACAAAAGAAAAAATGTTGTGATTACTACACTGTAAAAAAATATTGTTGGATTAACTTAAAAAAGTAAGGGTGTATTCACACCAGGAAAGTCCGATAGTTCACTTGCTTTGGTCCGGACCAAATACATTTATTTATTTATTTTTTTGGTACGGTTCGCTTTCACACTGCTCTTGTTGCAAGTGAACCAAAATTTGTAAACAAAACCACACGTGTGTTAAGGTCGTCCATTCATTGGACAAGGATTCTCAAGGGAAATCAGGAAGTGCAAAAAAGGCTCAGCATGGAGATATTTCGTACTGCAATATTTGTTCTTTAACTAATTTTGTGTTATTCTGTACAAACACAATATGAAGAAACTAATGAGTATCATATGATTCAATGTCATCTATACGATGTTGTAATTCGGATTTTGAGAAGACGACGAGTGTAACGTTTGAGTGGATCTATTGAACGCGGGGAAATACGGCAACTCTCATCTCTCATGCATCTTTTCATTCGACCATCTACTTTTTTTTTATCTCTGGGCAACATCTCAACTTTGCGTTACATTCAATTGCGATTCATGCCTGAACTGAACACATTCAATTGCGATTAAGTTTGTCCAGTTTAACGTAAATTAACGCAGTATCATCCTTGTATTGTAACTATCCTTACATTAATAATAATAATAATAATTCATTACATTTATATAGCGCTTTCCTCGGCACTCAAAACGCTTTACATACAGTAGAAGGGGAATCTCGTCAACCACCACCAAATTGTGGTGAACTGCAAATGCTTTATGAACAGCAAATGATTTTTTTTTTTGCATCTATGCGCGATTAGACTAAAGAGATCGCTCTGTATGTGAATGTCTTGATGCACACACTCATTCATTCATTCCATTCTAATGATGCACATACGACACGGAGAAAGAAGCGCAACAGCATCGTGTGGCCAGACAGCGCGCATATTCTCTTTCGACTCAGTGCTTTCTTGCAATTGGGTCGGTTCATGTTCACACCGTAAACGACCGTACCAGAGTTCGTTTGGAACCGTACCGAGACCACCTCTTCAGCTGGGTCTCGGTTCGATTGTTTGGTCCGCACCCGAGTTCGATTGCTGTATTCACACCTGCCCAAAAGGTCCGCACCAAGGGGGAAACGAACTAAGAGTTCGATTCAATCGAAACCAAACAAGGCAGGTGTGAATACACCCTAAGTAACCTGGGTTGCCTTAAAATTTTAAGTTGATTGAACTGGAAAAAGTGAGTTAATACAATGAAGGAGATTAATTTAACCATCAGAAACTTCAAAATTATATGTTATCTGAACTAAATAAATTATTTAAGTTGATTTGACAAAAGAAAACATTTTGTGATTACTACACTGTAAAAAACATTGTTGGTTTAACTTAGAACCTGGGTTGCCTTAAATTTTAAGTTGATTGAACTGGAAAAAGTGAGTTAATACAATGAAGGAGATTAATTTAACCATCAGAAACTCAAAATAATAAGTTATCTCAACTAAATAAATTATTATAAAGTTGATTTGACAAAAGAAAATATGTTGTGATAACAAATCTTGAAAATATTTTTTACAGTGGTATACAAAAATCCTAAGGCCTACAGCAATTTGTTATTGAAACATTTGAATTTAGTCAGATAGGAGACTTTATTTACTCAAGACTTTGTTCTCTCACCTGCTCATACTTCTCCAATTCTGTGTGGTAGATCTGGCGGATCTGGGTCAGCTTGGCCCGATAGTCTGAGTGTTCGGCCGAGTATCGGACCCGGAGCCACCTGTTGCAGCAGCGCGCGGCAGCGGCAGCCGACCCCGCCCCCTTTCTCCGGAATCCGGACACGCCCTCGGCTAACAGCATGTTGTCCAATCGCATGAGTTGAGCATCTGGTGGCTCCTCCTCCTGAGCTCCACGGATACTGAGTACTGTCAAGAGACAAGAGAGAGGATAAAACTTGAGTCATTTTGTACACTCAACTGCTAAAAAAAGCCTCAAATCATCATTAAAGAAATCCTGAAAGCCTCTTACTGGAAAATCTTCTGATATATTATACTGTTTCTGATTAACTTAGTTAAGCTAAGATTTGCAATTTCTCAATACAACACAAGCAGACCTTAATATTATTTGATCTGCCAGCATTGACACCATTGTATGAGAATTGACAATGACATCACTGTTTTTTTACTAAATTAATAACTAATGATTTTTACAATGGAAATGAATCAACGCTGAACTTACTGAAGCTGGACCTGACACTACTTTCTTTTAGAGCTGCTGTACAGCCAAAACAAACTTTGTTGCATTATTTTCCACTGTAAAGCTAGTTTGAAACTATGTATTGTAAAAAGCGCTATATAAATAAAGGGGACTTGACCCGACTCAAAAATGAGAAGCACATAAATATGTAATGTATACAGTTTTTCACAATTGCCAAGACCATAATTGCTTCACCCATTTTAAACACAAGACCAAATCAACTCTTCTGGCAAAACCAAACAATCGCCTCAAAACCATTTCATCTGCACTCAAAATCAAACAATGCTTTCAGATCATATACACACCAGTCAATATCTTAAAGGAGTAGTTCACTTTAAAAAAAAAACTTTTGCTGATAATTTACTCACCCCCATGTCATCCGAGATGTCCATGTCATTCTTTCTTCAGTTGAAAAGAAATTAAGGTTTTTGAGGAAAACATTCCAGGATTTTTCTCCATATAATGGACTTCAATGGGAACCAAACGGTTAAAGGTGCAAATGAGAGTTTCAGTGCAGCTTCAAAGGGCTTTAAACAACACCAGACGAATGAACAAGGGGCTTATCTCATTTTGATGAACCAGTTCGAACAGGAGAGTCACGAACGCTCATCACAGAACAGAGCAAGGTGAGCATTTGTGCTCATAAAACAAACTTTTTTATTTATTTTTTAAATGACCGATTGTTTCACTAGATAAGACCCTTATTCATCGTCTGGTGTCGTTTAAAGCCCTTTAAAGCTGCACTGAAACTCTCATTTGGACCTTGAACCGTTTGGTTTCCATTGAAGTCCATTATATGGAAAAAAATCCTGGAATGTTTTCATCAAAAACCTTAATTACTTTTCGACTGAAGAAAGAATGACATGGACATCTTGGATGACATGGGGTGAGTAAATTATCAGCAAAAGTTTTTATAACACTACAGGTCATTCATTAGACATGAAACATGGAAAACACAGCATCCAGAGCATGAGGTTCAAGAAACTAAGTATACAGTACCATGTAAACAAAATCTGCAATTACGTAAAAAAGTATAGAAATTCCAACCAAGGTGAATAAATAGTATGGCATTGTAAACTTTTTGAATGTCTGTATATTCAGCACTTGCATACTGTGAAATACAGTTACAAATGCAAACAAAAACTCTTAATGAAAAGCATGTTACAGTACACTCTTTGTACAATGTTGTGCAACTGCAAAATCAATGTTAATGAGAGATTCATTGTGCCTCAGCATTATATCTTCATGTTCGGTCCAGCCTGAGGACTTTGTCCACATTAAACCTTGTTTAAGTTTTACGAAAATAATGATTTATTCGACAAACGTGTTAAGGCCTTGGTTCAGAGAATGGGGTTTAGTGATCACCATAAAGGTCAAGTTTAAGTAAATGTCTGCAATAAAATCAACATAATAACATCTCATTGTCTCCTTATGAGCTTTGATGGAGCTTTAGAAATGATATATGGCCTTCATTTTAATTGCTCTCTTTGTGATAAAAAATGTGGAACTATACACTGGTCTTGGCAGGGCATGAGAATAATAAAACCATCATTTCATTGATTTGCACTATAATTTAGAATAAATTATTATATCAGAGCTCATTTTTGGTTCTTAATCTTGTGATATTAACCCAGTGAGGACTAAAAGCATTAAATTATTATTATTAAAAGCATTATACTAAATTATTACTAAGATTATTACCCACTGCTGTGTTTATTTTTTCATTTAACCGTCAAGTTCTCTGGAAATCTTTCTCTTTTCCAACTTAAGTCAATATACAATGAATCTCTACTCTTTGAATCTCTCTGATTTTAGTGATGGCGGTATCACTGTTTATATTGGCGGTGTTACAAGGTACTCAGTGCATGAATGAACATCATTACTACAATGTTTAACAGTGTGGGTCCAATTATTCAAAGGCCTTAATCACCTGATTTAAATGTAAAAATATGGTAAAAATTATTTGGTGAAATATGTTAAACAAGAGACAGTTATTGGTCGCAGAAAGTATTACCAAATTAGCAAGAAACAAACATGCAAAGAGTGGAGGATTGTGTGGGTCTGGTTATTACTAAACTAAGAAAAGAAGACTCTCAGAGGCGTTTTGCGGTGTTTGTGCGCTGATATTAGACCATGATAAACTGTTGTATCTTTGTGTGCCACTAGATGTCTCTCCTTATGTTCTGTTCAGGGACGGCAGACCGACAGCAGACAGAACCTGCACCAGCCATTGATTCAACAAAGAAAACCTGAGACAGCACACAAATTCTGATTTACAAATAATATCACAAACAACCATTCACACATTTTGCAAGAACAACAGCTTGACGAATAAAGATGCAGAACGGTAAACAATGCTAAATGCAAATAAATCCAATACTCCTTAAAAAGCAACAGTTCTGTCTTGGTTACAGTAACAGTGGACGTCAAGTGGTGACCAGTATAAAAATTTGTTATATTAAGCAATCTGCTTATTTGATCTTTCTTGAAATTAAATTTATATATACATACGTACACTACTGTTCAAAAGTTAGAGCTCAAATACAGGTTTATTTTAGGAAAAAAAAAAAAAAAAAATATATATATATATATATATATATACGTATGTATATATAAATTTAATTTCAAGAAAGATCAAATAAGCAATTGCTTAATATAACAAATTTTTATACTGGTCACCACTTGACGTCCACTGTTACTGTAACCAAGACAGAACTGTTGCTTTTTAAGGAGTATTGGATTTATATATGCTTTTTAAGGAGTATTGGATTTATATATATATATTTATATATATATATACTGTAAAAAATATTTTAATGATTTGCAATCACAACATTTTTTCTTTTGCCAAATCAACTTGGATAATTTATGTAGTTCAGATAACATAATATTTTGAGTTTCCGGTGATTAAGTTAATTTCCTTCGTTGTATTAACTAAATTTTTCCATTTCAATCAACTTAAAACGTAAAATTTTAAGGCAACCAGGTTACTTATTTAAGTTAAACCAACAATATTCATATATACTGTATGACATGTGTCTCAAAAAACGTATACAAAGAAACACATTAAAATATAATAAATTGTTATTTTTTATAAAGGTCACTAATAAAAACATAAAATATACACATAGATGTACACAAAAAATTTTATATTTAATTTGTCCTTTCATTTTTATTTTTTTACTGTTTTGAAATTCTAAAACGTCACTGACCCATATATATATATATATATATATATATATATATATATATATATATGGGTCATATATTTAAATTATGTGGACAGTTTATATATTTTGACATTTATATATATAAATATATATTCTGAAAGGGTGCATTAAATTGTCACAGAGGATTTCAATTTGCTGTTTTTTTAAACAGAAAAAAGTATACCAGTTTCTACGAACAATGTAGAAACAATATTCTTTTAGGTTGTTTTAAATTATATTAATATTTCACAATATTACACTTTTTACTGAAGATTTAGGCCAATACCGTTAACCGATAATGCTTTAATTTTGAAAGCTGATAATACATTATATACTGGCCGATAAATCCAACTCCAAATTTTTATATAATTTTTGAGAGCCTGATTACAAAAAGAAAAGTCTCACCATTAAAAGCCATGTCCCATGCACACAATTATAATTTTCTCATTACAATTTTATGTAGCCTATATGATAGCACATGTTGCACTACTAAACTATATTTCATATTTCAAGCAATTCAAAACCATCATGGCGAACAGTGTACATATGAAGGAAATAATCCATTTTTTATTTAATATATCGGCCAAATTGTCTTATCAGGCCAATAACGATGACATTAAAATTGAACAGTACATCGTCCGATACTGATATAGTGGCCGATATATCGTTCACCCCTAGTTTTTACTTTATTTTTATCAAATACATACAGCCTTTGAACAAAAATAAATAACAAGATATTGTGTGTAAATACATATAACATTCAAAACAAAAGATATAGGAAGCATTTCCCCACCTGTTTAAATATATATACTATTCCAACTATATTGAATTGTATGATTTGTTTTATTTGCATTAAGCATGGTTTTTCTATGTATTCACGAGTTCACACTTACATACAGTGCTGGTCAGTAATTATTTTCTCAATTGATAAATATGATCAAAGATGGCCGTAAAATCATTAATCCTTTTGATATTTTATTAAAAAAATTAAATTAAAAAAAATCTTAAAGTATTTCCACATTCAATTATTTTACTTCAATAAAGGTTCGAGTTTTTGTATATATATAATATATATATATATATATATATATATATATATATATATATATATATAAATATTTATATATAAATATTTATTATATAAATATATATAAATATATAAAAATATATATAAATAAATATATATATATATATAAATAAATATATATATATATATATATATATATAAATATATATATATATATATATAAATAAATATATATATATATATATATAAATAAATAAATATATATATATATATAAATAAATAAATATATATATATATATAAATAAATAATATATATATATATATATATATATATATATATATATATATATATATATATATATATATATATATATCAAAAGGATAAACAATGCAGATTTATTTTTTAAAGCCATCTTTGATCATATTTACCAAGGGGGCAAATAATTCTCATCAGCACTGCATATTAAGACATATGCGTATTTGGCGTGCTGTCCGAGTAAAAGTGTCCAAGAAATGTTTGGAATTTGGCCCGATCCCAAATCAAACCTGCAAAAACAACTAATGTCTGTTGCAATGTGCCGCAGTAGAGCCAATGCAAACAGTCTTGTGACATCATTCTGAAGATGACAGGGGAGGTTGATCTGTTTCCATAACCCGAACCCAATCAGCCCATCCTCTTCCAATCAGCTCACTCCCACTGCAAATGTCAAGGGCCGTCAGAGGTCAAGAGGTCAGGGCACGGGTTGAGCGAGGTCAGGTTTCTCCAGAGAACGCTTCTTTAGCGTGTTCTTGTAGTGTGTGTTTCTTTAAGTGATTATTTTTCTTGAACTCTTCGCTTCAACTCTTCAGCCTGTTTTCGAGCGATCTTGCTCTGCTTTTCAAATAACCATGTCTGTCCAATTTCAGGCTCGTCTCAACTGTCTGCCCACCCAACTATTTCACAGCGAATAAAAAAAAAAAACACAAGTGTATGTCAATAGCTCAAAACCAGAGAGAAAGAGCAGGTCTTTTATGCCTTTATAATAGAAAGAGACAGCAACAGTGGAACGTGACTGGTGTACGGCATCGACTAAAGAAACCCAGGCCCAGAAGTGTGCAACGTTCATCTGGAGAGGAAATCTAATGAGGCAAATAATGATTTATTCATTCCAACCATATCCTCCAGTGCACAATTAAATGCATGAAATATATTAAATAAATACAATGAATGCGGATAATCATACAATTCACTTTGCTGTTGCTTAATTACCCAAACCGATGCAATGCACTTTATTTATTTTGATTCAGTAATGGCATGGCAATCGATTAGGCCGTAATGCTGCCGGCCCTGCGTGCATGTGTGTGTGTGTGTGGTCTGTGCCCAATGCACTGCTGATGTGAACTGAGCTGAACTCAACCACCCGCAGACAAACATTAGCAGTTTTCAGAGGAGCAGATCACTCTCTCTTTCTTCTCTCTCTGAAGGGGAAGATGGAGTAAGACGACCCTTAAGAACTACAGCTATACACACTGACGTTCTGCTGTCTCGAGTGTTTGGTATCTGCTATTCTGACCAAATACATATTACAGTGACAAAAGACTTGTTATGTTCAGAAACTATGGCACAGAAGCATCATGTTTTGCTTATACTTTGAAAGGCTGCTTCACAAAGCGCTCTTGCAGTGTTGCCATGTCCACTCATTATGAACGTTTTCGGGCCAAAAGTTACCATCCACCGCCAGCATTTTTGATCATTTTCACTAAATGTTCATTCTATAGTTTTATTCTATAGCTTAATGCATCCTTTTTCATCTACACTTGAACGTGGGCAAGTTTCATAAAAAAAGCCACTTTTTTTAAATCACGTTTTTATTAGGGCTGTCAAATCAATTAATCATCGATTAATTCGCATCCAAAATAAAAGTTTGTGTCTACATAATATATGTGGGTGCACTGTGTATAATTATTTTATAAATACACACACATGCTTGTATATATTTAAGATTTTTTTCATGTGTATACTGTGTATAGATTTATATATAATTTATGATATGTAAATATAAATATTTTATATATAAATTATATATTTTTTCTTAAATATACATGGATGTGTGAGTATTTATATATATACAAATTAATTATACACAGTGCACCCACATATATTCTGTAAACACAAACTTTTATTTTGGATGCGATTAATCGCGATTAACTCGTTTGATTGCCCTAGTTTTTATCAAAGACTACGTTGGGATCGGATTCAGAACGATGATCAAAACTACATTCGTTAATGACATTATTCGGTAACTTTAGGCAGTTTTGATTTATTATGCTGTTTAATGTTGATGATCGCATTATTTTAGAGCATATTACATGTGATATCGCTTGTTTCTGCTTCTTCTTCCACTGTGTTTTGATCAAAAATTTAAAAGTTGCGTAACAGCGCCCCTGACCTTATAACAATGAACACACAGAAAGCCGGAAATTTCAGTCAATGTTGAGTTAAGCTTGGCTCATAAAGCTATCGAGTTATTAAAGTAAGTGAGTATGGGTACATAATACTGTTGGTCTTCTTTTCAGCATAAAACATTTAGATTTATTGTGGTTTATTTCAATACATTCTCATCCTTTATCGTCATATAGAACGCTATATGCAAAAACGGCGCTATACTACGCACATGGCATCCGTTATTGTTAATACAACACGCGCTGTGATGGTTGGGTTTAGGTGTGGGGTAGGGTAGTCTCATATTACGCTAAAGGATTTATTGGATTTATTACGCCTTGGGTTCGCGTGTTATATTAACGATAAAGGGTGCCATGTGCGTAGTATAGTGCCGTTTTTGCATATAGCGTTTTATATGACGATAAAGGATGAGAACGGGCTCTTTATTTTGGGCTTGTTCTTGTTGTTTTTCTAGCTACATCTGGCAAAACAAATGAGGCTAATAATACCGCTTTCCCTGTGATTTCTAGCACTACACATAAACAGAAAAAAAACATTCTGATGCACATGAAACTGTCATTACAACTAGTTGTTCAGTTTGGTTTCATAAATACTGTGTACAATTTTTGTAAATGAAGTTGTCACTATCTGGATTTTTTGGTTAATTCGGTTATAGAATGAGGTTGACAGTCATTCCTGTACATTACTGAACTGTCTACATACAGAATAGGATGAATTGTAAAATAAATACAAAAAGGTGAATTGACATTCAAATTTAGCTACAGATTGTACGTGGCCAGAGTGTTTTCACTAATACGCAAGAACATAAAAGATAGGAGTTTAGCATGTATAAAATGATGATGTATCATCCAATATACAGTATTAGGGGCAAAATATATATTATTAGGTTAGAGTCACACTATTGAGGTGTGTTCCAGCTGTAATGTGATTTTTAAAATGATTCGTATGCATCTTATTTTGTAGTTTATTTAATTTGAGTGAAGAAATACAAACATACAAAAGATTAAAGATTAAAAAAATAACTAATCATAAATGACTAATCATAGTAACAACTACACTAGCCATGGTGACGTTCAAGCATATTTCATATATATGAGGCTCCAATCAAGCAATCAAAGTATTACAATACAACTATATCAATCTAAATGCAAAAAAAAGAAGAAAAAAATGTTGAGAAGAAAATGAAAAGGTGGGAGGGACACGTTACCCCATCTTACCCTATCTTTCTCTTTCTCATTTTATCTCTTTCTTTTTTGGATGTGTTATTAAGTCATGAACTTCAGCAGTTTTTAGAAGTCTCTAATGGATGATTTCACTTTTGGAGACTTTTCAGCCTCCAAGCAGTCGTGAAACCCACACACATAGCAAGATAGCAAGACCTAAATTCACTCTTCTACAACAAGGCCAAGCGGGTCTGGTATTCCCTGTGATAATCCTGACAAAACTCACGTCATCCTCATGTTTGTGAAATTGTAATCTTTTTAAAATGTATGCTCGATCATGAAGGTTGAACAGTCTTGTAATCCTCCTCTGGAGCAATAAAAAGTGTTTCGTTTAGGCGAAACGAGGCGTTTGCGCAGTCAGGGGCTTCCAGCTAGGTTTAGTCAGGGGGTTTATCTTTTCAATGTCTAAACCAAGGCTGGTATCAACTTCAGGGAATTAAGTTGGGAGTCAAAGAGTGGAATGGATTACTGTTGAGACGTGGAGGATTTGGCCTGATTTTGTATCAGAACGAGAGACATATGGCACACAGCAGACTCGTGGCTCTTTAGTTCTCTGTAAAACCTCCTTGGAGAAGAACGTCTGAACAATTTCAAATGTTCTACTGCCAAAAAGTTGTACTGCCATCTAAAAAAGCAATAAGGTATATTTATATCATATGCTGATTTATTAACATTTCTTAATATTGTCAATGTTGAAAACAGTTTGCTTAATATTTTGGTTGAAAACCCTATTTTTTCAGGATTCACTTCATCTTAATTTCTTCTTAATACGTAAATGTATTACTTTACCTAGCAAATTCACTGACTTTGTCCTGCTAAAAGATATAACCCCACTTCGTAAATCAGTGGGGCAAAGTTTATTTGTTTCTGAGCAAGATTACAGCGATGTGTCTATGTAAAGCCAGAGATTAAGCAATCGTCCCTCTTTGGCATGTTTTAATTGAACGGTGACAGGAGACAATTCCCACCTCTCTCTGTACTCATCTATAATTAATCTGTGGATGGAGGAGGCCCTATCAATGGCATTACATTGTGTTAATTGCACCGAACGAATGCACACACACACAAGATACATAATATGGTGATGACAGGGGAACATTCTGATGCATTGAATCCACTGTCTTGTTGTGAAAGCCTCTTACAAACCACTTCATTTTGTCATTTGGTGTTTAAATGAACACAACCACGATATCCCATAAAAAAAACACAAAAAAACACATAAAAAGACACACAAAGCCAGCCAGTCAAAACAAAAAAGAAAAACTAAAAAATGCAAACAAGCCGCCCCGGCGCTGCTGTGTTTTCGTACTGCCCAGCCCCCTCCCTGGCCTCAACTCCCTGTGAGCGTCTTAAATGAAAGCATGTTTAATTAATGATGTTGAAGTATTCTGTCACAATTAGGAAGATGTATGGTCAAACAAGGCGCTTGTGATGGCCCTGACAAGGATGATGAAAGTTTGCCTTCCTGGACTGGCACTGGCAGCCAGCGCTGGGCCCTGGAGCCTCTCCAGATGCAGTCAATACGGTAACGTGAGAGCTGAGATCTCCAAGCAGACTCATGCAGTCAGCCAACAAGCATCTAATGCACCTCACTACACACCACACTGTACTTGTGCTTCACACACGCCTTGGTTAGAATATACCGTACAAATTAAAGGTAAACCTTCGAACATATCTTTGAGTTTCATGCGAACAATTTAATATCAATAGGCAAGTGACATATCCTTACAACAAAAGGCTGCTGTAAGCCTAATTTTTTGCTTAAATACTTTATTTACTAACAGGGATGTATACATATACATATCTATATATTAGTGCTGTCAAACGATACAAAATTTTAATCGCGATTAATCGCATTACTGTCATAGTTAACTCGCGATTAATCACACATTTTTATCTATTCTAAATGTCTCTTGATTTCTTTTTGTCCCATTATTTGTTCTCATTTTAATGCTATTATCAACATAAGTGGATCGGCTTGCTTTGCGCAAATGTTTTTTATTGAAAACAACATTGGCATATACAGTGTTTAATTTCACACTAACATTCTCACTTGGAGCAAATAATCTCTCACACAATGTAAAACTGTCCATCAATAAAAGGGTGAAAGAAATACTGACGAGGTCCTGATATTGACGAGGTCGTGTGCGTGTGTGTGTGTTGGCCGTCATCAAGCGGGATTTCAGACTGGACGTGCTGCGATGATGATAGCTCAGTTCACAACGACAAAACACACAGATCACTTTGGTCTCGTCAATGGTCTAGCTAGATCGGTTTGCGCTTTGGTCTACGAAGCCATTTAAATAAACGGGTTTCATAGCGCAGCGCACGCATGCCGCGTCCTGTTGCAAAAGCATGTGAAACAAAACTACAAAGTGTGCAAGGCCAAAAAGAATGTTAATCGCGCAATTAAAAAATCTGACGCCGTTAAAATGGGTTGAGTTAACGCCGTTAATATCACGGGTAACTGACAGCCAAATTTTTGGCAAGGCAAGTAAAAACCCTTACCATTACGCAATGTACAATAGTTGTCACAAGGTCACAACGGTTAAAATATATCTAGGCTTATAGATGCTCGTTTATGGCAAAAACCATGATTACGATTATTTTTGGTCAATATTAAAATCCTGATTATTTAACATGATTAATGGTGGGTGAATATGATCAAAGTCTTATTTTACGATATGAGTTATTTTAAATATTCATAAAAAACAAACAAAAAAAAAAAACGATTTTCAGTAATTATAGGCTTCAGCAGGATCCAATATACTGTTAGGCCGTGTGTCCACCAAAGCGTTTTTCCACGTGCCTGGCGTATGTTTTCAATTGTTTTCAATGGGAGCGCCACGTTTTTTAAACGCCATGAGCGTAACGAGGGGCTGAGCATTTTTTCCGAGCGCCCAGCGTTTTTGCTGGTCACAGAGAGTCGAAAAATCTTCAACTTTGGATAAAACGCAGCGCTCATCACGGTCACTTTTTACCCACCCTTCCAATCACAGTGGAGGAGGGGCGGGACTAAACCAGACTGACCAACTGTCACAATATTTCTGTACAACGACATCAACCAACAGAGCTAACCGAACAAAATGGATGAAAAATTTTTTTTAGTATGAAACAAATTATCTGCGAAATCTGTTACAAGTAAACTGTGCTGCGGATATTCTGTATCATAGCAACGAAACGTCTTAATGGAAAAAACGCTGCACTGCCAAAACGCTCTCAAGCGCCCAAAGCACGGCGTCTTCAGCAGAGCGTGTGGCGTTTTCAGCTGGCTAAAAATGCTTTGCTGGACACACGGCCTTACACACGCGTTTTCTTTCTCAGCTGTGTACATTTACTTAAGACATAATTCACTGTATTTACGTGAATACTCTCCAAGCAGCCATTTTGACATTTTTGTGTGCGTTTCGACGTGTATCCAAAGCCCATTTGCTTATCCACGTTCGCCTCCGACTTGGAGCGTGTACACAGAAAACGGCCTGAGGAACAGTGTCTCTTTTGTGGCTTAATGCGATTTTAAAGCTGCACTGTGTGATTTTTACCCCCAACTAGTGGTAAAAAAAGGTATATGACCATCCATCGAATATTAGTTTCTGTTCCTCTCAATTCGATTTCGTTTTAACTACGGTGGCCAATGTAGTCTAAGATTAACATGGCTTCCAGTTCCGACCTCGTCCATGAGTGTTAACTCAAACGTAAACGCGAAAGACGAAGCTTGAATTAATGGGTATGTCCCTCTTTGGCTAATGTACTTTCAAGATGGAGGGGCAACATGGCGACCGACATTAGAACCCCTTACCCGTATGTATTTTCAATGGCATATAATACACTCATGAGAATACTTTATTACTTGAACGAAGTAAATATACATTAATGAGCACATATATTTTTGAAAAAACTAAGTGTTTTTAGCTAAGAATAAACTAAGTGTAGCTTTAAAAACACCGTTTAATATCAAACACGTCCCGCAGTTAAGCAAGTTTTGACTTGAGGAACAAAATCACACCGTGAAGGAAAAGGAAGGTCGTTTTACCAATCGTTTTACCTCAGCTATCTTGTTTTCATAATCGTTGGAAGCCGAAATAAAAAATCAATTCGATTAATCGCCTTATAATTGTCTACATCAAGATCCCAACATGTATTATACATTCAATAACTGTTGCTTTGGAATTTTGGTGGAAACTTAACCATGATAAAATAAACAAACAACCACTTTGTGTAGGGAATGCATAACCACCTCTGGTGTGTATTATTTCTCATAATTAAGGCCCGTAATCAATTATTCCTTACTTAATAGTGTGCAAAGCATCAAAACGTTATACATCTCATGGGCCATCTGTTCAGATTTTCTCTATTTCTGACTTTCTCTTTCTAGTCTGTGTCATGGTGGGCCTGTCACCAACTCATCTGTGAGACCAAAAGAGGGACACCGACGTGCTATTGTAACATTGCCGTCATTCATTACACAGCCTGAATAGAGTGAGAGAGACAGAAAGCGATAGAGAGAGAGACACTATCAATGGTACAGGCAGCATAATAATAACATCCACAGTCATTCAGCACAGCTCTGTTCTTCACTCTTTGTTTGTGATGTAGGGATTCGGTCTATGTTTTGCCAATCTATTTCATTCTGTGTTACTGTCACCTGCTGAAAATCTCATCCCGCAACACAAATAAAATTGTTTCGCTGGTCCTGTATGCAACATGGTTACTTGCGTTTTGGTTTAGAGTTACAACAAAGAGTTATTCATTTAAGTCAACATTGACGTTTTATTGGTGGACTGTCCGCGTAAGGAATCAGAGGGTGACAGAATGAACACTGAAGACGCAGAGGAGGCGGGCAAAGAGCTGAAATGGAATGGTAAAGTACGGTGTCAATTAAAAAAATGAACTGGAGTACATTGCCGTGATGACAGCTGGTGGGAGCTGAGATGACAGGCGTTACATTACGCAGCTTTGGTGGCTCCCGTTGTTCCCTCTCTTGCCCCCTTCCCTGCGGAAGATGGTCAGCGAGACGGGTTAGGAGGAGAACGGAGAGCTGGGACACCACTGGCCCCCAAGCTACAGCTAATAACCGTGATTAGCATTAGCGAGCCTCCACCAGGCAGTCTGGTGCACACCACAAGACAATTTAGAGCAACGCACTTCTACTTAAAGACCTTCATTAAAAGAATTTGTTATTCAAAACAGGCGACGCAAAGTGCCCTCGGGCTATCAAAGTCCAGTCTTTTAAGGTGCTTCATAAATGAACCTCGCTAGATCTAATCAGACTTCAGCTTGGTGCATTAAGCTAGCTGAGTTTTTATAGCCTTTGGGCTAAATTAGATATCTTTCGCTTGAGTATGTTGCCAGGACAGATCACAGAGACAAGAATACACGAGAACAGCTCATTTAGTGACATGCAAACCATATATAACATCTGAACTTACTAAAAACACAAAGTTCACACAGCTTTTGGCTGTTTGTCAATAACCCTCCACTTTGACGCGTTGTATTGGCTTCTAACAGACACATATTGAGTTACCAGAGTTACTCTATAATGTCTGTCTCTTAAATAGCTGGAGATGGGAAATGATCCCTTTGAAAGACAGCGACAGTGATCAAAGTCAGAATTAATTATGCACGCTTGTCTCTCTCCCCTCCTCCTCTCCCAGTGAATTTTGCTAATCTAATCGAGCTGGAGCGGAATGGTTTCCTCTCCGTCATCCCTTGCATGCGTGTGGTGCCTGTTTACTAAAGGGAGAGGTGCGTATGACTTAATCTCTGCTCCTTGGGGAATCCACCAGCTCTCTGTATATTGCTTTCTTTATGAGGATTGCATGTTAGAGAGGAATTTCTCTGTAACAATCAACCACCAAGGAAATCAAGTCATCTTTCTCCTCGAATAAATACCTGCAGAGTTATACTTGAAGGCTGACACGCACAAAGCAGCGAATATAGCTTTGAAGGGATTTTAATGTTCTCACAATCCTCCTTATTTTGTTCTAAAGTAGAATGACTCTCTTTCTTATGTAGAACACAAAGGAGATGTTTTGAAGAATGTTCATGCTGCTCTTATCCTTACAATGAAAGTGGATGGGGACCAGAGATGACAAAATAGGACCAAAAAGCGACATAAAAGTAGCCCATGTAAAGTTTTCAGCTTTATGAGAGGAACTGTGATTGCGCGAGATTAGATACAATGTATGTGTTCAGCGATATGTTTTTGTAGGGGAGTACACTTGCATAGACAATAAAACTTATTTTTAAGCTGAAGAATTACGTTTTACTTGGAGGACTTTTTTTTGAGTGCAAAAACAAACAAATCCAACCTTTTTTAAGTAACCATAAAGTGAACAAGTTTTTAAAAATCATCCACAAAATTTCCACTTGAGTCTTCATAGGCCATATTCCCATGTTTTTGACCCATTCAATATATAGCGAATATAGCTTTGAAGGTATTTTAATGTTCTCACAATCCACCGTATTTTGTTCTAAAGTAGTATGACTCTTTCTTCTGTAAAACACAAGATGAAGATGTTTTGAAGAGTGTTCATGCTGCTCTTATCCTTACAATGAAAGTGGATGGGGACCAGAGATGACAAAATAGGATCAATAAAGCGAAATAAAAGTAGCTCATGTGAAGTGTCCGTTCTTTTTCAAGTTTTCAGCTTTATGAGAGGAATGGGATTGCACGAGATTAGATACAATGTATGTGTTCAGCAATATGTTTTTGTAGGGGAGTACACTTGCATAGACAATACAACCATATTTAAAAAGCTGAAGAATTACATTTTACTTGGAGGACTTTTTTAGAGTGCAAACCTGAAAGTTTAAGTGGACAAATTCTAACCTTTTTTAAGTAACCATAAAGTGAACAAGTTTAAAATATTCCACAAAATTTCCACTTCGAGTCTTCATAGGCCATATTCCCATGTTTTTGACTCATTCAATATAGCAAATATAGTTTTGAAGGGATTTTAATGTTCTCACAATCCACCATATTTTGTTCTAAAGTAGTATGACTCTCTTTCTTCTGTAAAACACAAAAGGAGATGTTTTGAAGAGTGTTCATGCTGCTCTTATCCTTACAATGAAAGTGGATGGGGACCAGAGATGACAAAATAGGATCAATAAAGCGAAATAAAAGTAGCTCATGTGAAGTGTCCATTCTTTTTCAAGTTTTCAGCTTTATGAGAGGAACTGAGACTGCACGAGATTAGATACAATGTATGTGTTCAGCGATATGTTTTTGTAGGGGAGTACACTTGCATAGACAATACAACTTATTTAAAAAGCTGAAGAATTACGTTTTACTTAGAGGACTTTTATTGAGTGCACACCTGAAAGATTTGGGGGAAAAATCCAAGCGTTTTTAAGTAACCATAAACTTTTTAAAAATTTTCCACAAAATTTTCACTTGAGTCTTCATAGGCCATATTCCCATGTTTTCCCATGACCCATTCAATATGAACAATAAAACACTAATAATGATTTTTATCATGATTACTTAAACCAATTAACCAACATTTAATACTACTGCATTTATGTCTTATTTATATCTTAATGTATTTTCAAACATTGAACCATCATGCTTTTATTGCAGTGGTTTTCCGGCAAATAAATGCAGGTAAATGAACACAGTGCCGCACTTTACTTGGAAACCTGCAGAGCATACATTTATTTAATTAAATTGCGGCTTTTGATATTTGATTATACTATATTGTGATTTATTTTTATCAGGATAAACAGGAACAGACCTGTTTATCCTGAAAATGAAACTTGAAAATCTCGCATGACAGTCAAGGTGACCATTCATTTTCATTGTATGGAAAAGAGCATTGTACATAACTGTTCATTACATCTCCATTCGTTTTACATAGAGATGCACCGATTTTGACCGAATTTAGCCGATAATCGATAATTCTTTATATTTGAAAGCAGATAACCAATATTTTGGTCGATAAATCTAAAACCTAAATTTTTAGACAATTTTTGAGAGCCTGATTATAAAAAAAGTGTCCTCATTTGAGACTTGCGCTGCACATTTTGCACTTTAACTGGATTTTCCTTTTTTAAAGTGATTTCAATTGTATTTCAAGCAATTTTAAGGCATCGTGTTGAACAGTGCGCATCTAAAGTGCCTCAGCTGAAAGAAATAATACATTAATTATCGGCTTTTAGATATCGGCTAAATGTTCTTGTTGGGCCGATAACGATAACATTAAAAATGATCATATATCGGCCTAGATACCGATAATGTGGCCGATGTATCGTGCATCCCTTGAATGAAAGAAAGTCTTAAAGGTTTCTAAAGACATAAGTGAATAATGACAGATGTTTCATTTGTGATTTCTTTAAAAATAACAACATAGCCGGACAGTGCATGCTGTACTTTGATGTTCATCTTTGCAGGTGGGGTTAAGAGCAGAGGTGAACGTGTGAGAGCAGTAACCTCGCTCTGTTATGGCCCTAAAAAGGGTCTCAATATGAGCGACAGCATGTAAAGGGAGCCCCCGCACACTCGCCGAGGTCCCCTTGGTGTGTATTTGCACGCGTGGCACATTTCATAAGGCTTCGCTCTTTGACTGGTGATGAGTTTATGCGAAAGTAATTAACAGTAATTAATCCTTAATTACCATAATTAGCCAAGTCGCAGTAAATTAAACCACATCTGGAGGCAGATGAAAGGGGCTCGGCAACCGAAGCGGTCTGTTTTCTATTTTTATTTATTTTTGTACTTTTTTTTTAGAGGACCGGGGGCGAAACCGAAGCCATCTGACAGCATTTGGTGGCGGGCTGCTACCTGTTTGATCAAGACTCCTGTGTTTTTTGCTCTCGATCCCATGAGAATGACTGAGTGAGTGAAGCTAAGGGGGATGGAGCATGATGGGAAGGGGGAGGAATGAGGGATTCATTTCAAACTACAATAACCCCTCATCTCTAGGGGAGCATCTCCCTTAAGCTACGACACAAGGACGTGCAACATATGGCCACTCGCAGACACACAGACAATTGCCTGTGGTGTCTGGCTTCTCTGGAACATGGATGTCTGCATCTCACATATGACACCGGGTTCTCAGAGATAACAGCCGTCCTCATCAGATAAATTCATCCCGAGTCATTTCAATCCCTTTATGGATATATAAACATGAGAGTGTTTATCAAATACAGCCCTATTCACATAAGACTAGCTTTCCCTGAGGAGCTCAAATAAATTAGTTTTTTTAACAGATGTACTTTAGATGTGGTTTTAATCCAGCACATATTAAAATAGTTGTTGTTGTTTTTCTTTAGGCTACACAACTAAAAGTACAGAGTAATTAAACAGTTAATTTGGTAACACTTTATGTTGCATGTAATTACTATAGTAATAACTATAAATTATGCGTAATTACATGCAACTAACCCTAAACCCTAATCCTAACCCTTTAGTAAGTACATGTAATTACTTAATATTACTCAGTACTTAAATGTATAATTACAGTGTAACAATGACACATTAAAATAAAGTGTAACCGTTAATTTGTATTGTCCAGTCAGTGATTGTGGCGGTTAAAAAAAAAAAATTATAACAACTCTACTATTTTATTTTGACCTTTGTCGAATACTGTAACTAAAGCTAATTTTCTTGTTGCAGAAAAATATGCAGGAAAAAAAGGAAATTATATTATACAATGGACCCCTGCAGACCCTCATGACTGTGTGTCAGGGTGAATAAGTATCTTAAAATATCAAATAATTTGACCTTTGTTTGACAAGACAAGGTTAGTAAAATGCAAGGTTGTAAATGTCATCTGGTGCGACTTCCTAAAAATGTAATATTTGCAATATGAAATTAAGTACAAAAATACTTTAAAAGTATTTTTTTAAATATCTGAAAAATAATGATTAAGATGTGTACACTCACATGTATTAAAGTGTAAGAAAAAATGTATTTTTAGTTGGTTGTTAAACTAAAAAAACTAATATATATATATTTATATATATATATATATATATATATATATATATATATATATATATATATATGAAGAGTTCAGATGCAAAAGCCTCTAAATACCATTTGAAATTTTCTTCTAAAATGACCATTTTTATCAAGCTTGTATATTTAAGTTCAGTAATTTCACTTAAATGACAATTAATAGGTAATCTTCATTGCCATTTAAGTGAAATTATTGAACTTAAATATACAAGCTTGATAAAAATGATCATTTTAGAAGTAAATTTCAAATGGCACTTAGAGGCTTTTGCATCTGAACTCTTCATATATATATATATATATATATATATATATATATATATATATATAAAACATTCAATCAGTAATTGAAAAAAAAAGAAATAAAAAACAAAAATATATTTTAAAAGTTGCAGTTGTATCACTAAAATGTATAACTGAAAAAAATAATTAAATTAAAGCTAAATAGGAATTTAGATGACAAAAGTAACAAAATGACTGAAACAAACTAAATTAAAAGGAAATAAATACTATAATAGTATGTAAATAACATTAAAATAACATGTCTACTTGATGGTTGTAGTCATTAAATTTGAACTTTTCTTGAAAAAAGCATAACCATTAAAAACCAGCAGGAATGCAAAGAGAACATGTCTAATACTTTAGCCCAATCAGATTTATCAATCTCCCAAACACAAGTCTTGTTTATTTCAGTGGGTTTTGTAATGGAAGTATCCTGAGCACATGACCTTCCTTAACGCTCACAAACTCCCATCTTAATAAAAGCTGGAGATCCCAATCCTGTCAGATCAGTACACAGAATCATAGACATCCTACCTTAATAATTGTAACTCAAACATTGTTTAGAAAGCTAATCTCATCCCAATAGTGCTTAAGTGATGCACCAATAAACTAAACACTCAAACAGAGAAATGAAAGTGCTGTGGGCTGTGGATGCTTGGCATGTGTGTGTCACTCTCTAATCAGTTATTTACACAGAGTGTGAGCAGATTAAATTGGGATTAGGCTATTTGCCACACCCGCAGGCAGCCTATGCCTCCATGTGCCTTCCCAGCCGCCCACTAAACCACAAAGCTTTACACTGCGTCCATATCCAACAGCTCCAACTCTGGCACAACATCCGGCAGATAAGCACTCGTCTGCAAAACATATTCACAAACATGCCATGTGTCAACACTGCACCAACATTCATAACAATGTTCCACATCCAATCACAACTCCTCAAAATTCTGTTTCTGCTATGTCTGGTGGGCACAATAAAGAAGCATAAAAGAGTCCTTATGACGGGCGGGATAAATTCAGAGGCTTCTGATCGATAGATTTGAGAATAGATTTGGGAACCATTTTAAAGAATCAATCGCATTACTGTTTAAAAGTCAGTAATATTTTTTAAATGTTTTTTAAAAGAAGTCTCTTGTACTCACCGAGGCGGCGTTTATTTGATCAAAAAACAGTAATATTGCTGCATTACTCCAGTCTTCAGTGTGGCACGATCCTTCAGAAACATACTAATATCCTGATTTTGTGCTCAAGAAAGATTTATTATACTTATTAATGATTAAAACAGTTGTGCTGCTTAATATTTTTGTGGAAAACATGATAGAAAGCGCAAAAGAACAGCATTTATTTGAATTAAATCTTCTGTAACATTATCTTTACAGTCACTTTTAATCAACCGTTTGCACTAATTGTTTCAAAATTATTTAGTACTGAAATTATCTAGTAGATAATTATCACTAATTATTTAGGCATTAAATTCATCTTCGTTTTTATTATTTTAACTCGTTACATTTAGATTTATATAGCGCTTTTCTGGGTACTCAAACCACTTTGCGGGAATCTCTCAATTTTTTTGTTTTATAGGAATCAATGATGTTTGTCAACTGTGAAAATCTCTTTATTTGTGTTGAACATAAAAACTAACAGCTTTAAAATGACATAAGGGTGGCCAAGTGAGAAAACCTAAGCAAAAATGCATTTAAAATCCCTTTATTTCATACTAAGTATACTACAAATACATTGACATATTTACTGACATATTGCTTAAGACTACTGATATAAAAATGATAATTCAATTTTATTTGGAGTACTTCTTTATTGCAAATTTCTTATTATTAAACCTAAAATATTATAATATCACTAATAAAGATAGTATGATCACTGTATAAATGATATATATTTAAAGTATACTTGCAATAGTTCCACTTTAGCACAATCAAATATGCAGTACTTAAGTATATCTTTAGATGGACCTCAGCGCAATTTCCGGATAACTAAAGTGCATTAAATACAAGTTGTTTTAGTATACTAAAAGTACAATTGCAGGGTACACTGTAAAAAAATATTGTTGGTCATTTAAAAAATAAGTAACCTGGCTGCTTTAAAATTGTAAGTTCATTGAAATGGAAAAATTTAGTTAATACAAAGATTGATTTAATCTCCAGAAACTCAAAATATTCTGTAATCTGAACTAAACCTTAATAATTTAAGTTGATTTGACAAAAGAAAAAATGTTGTGATTACTTATCATGAAAATATTTTTTTTCAGTGTATCTGCAATATGTAAATGTATTTGTAGTGTACTTGGCATTAAATAAACATATTTCAGAAATATTTTAGCATGTTTATTTTTCACTAGGGTGATTAAACAATACTTTTTTGGATGAACTCATCTTTTAATTATCAAGAGAATGTTGTAAACTCATCCTAGTGAAGTATTTGAAACAAATGGTCTGCATGTCTCTGCAGGATTGGCCCACAGATCGTTTGCTGTTGAGGTGTAAATTAGAGCACTGGTATAAGGCGAGAAAGTCCATTAGCACACCGGCTTGGACCCGATTCCGGCAAAGAAATTGGATCTTAAATGACCCCAAGGTACATATAGCGGTAACGGAGGGCAGGTTCAAGTCCAGTTGAACGGTTGTACATGTCAACCTGTTACTTCAATAACACATTGCTAACGTGATCTCACTCCAAGTGCAAGCCGGAGAGGAGATCTCACACTGTGTACCGGACTTGACACGTCTTATGTAAACAAGAAAAATGAGAGGGCTTGCCAACACTGACACAAGCACCATCTCTAATTGGACTAAAGCCTATAAGCTATTTTTCTCGGTTAAAACTGTTTCCTCGAACACTATAAATGTCTTGTGGAAGCAAGCATGTTAGTGTTTTTGAATCCGACTGCTTAAAAAGTAGTAAGGCTCATCTGGAATCTGCAGAGGAAAATGTCAAGTTACCTTGCAAACAAAAGAATATTTGGCCATACACTTTGTATTCCCAAACACATTTTGTTATCTCAATGTGTCTGTCTCCCGCTGAAATTTTCCATTTGCAAGCTGTGGTGTGTTGGCTTTGCTGAGGCTGCCTTGTGCAGCAAGTAAGAGTAAAACAACATGAGACATCAAACTTCATAACAACTTCCATCCACAAGACACCAGACCGCTAGAGACCAGCGTTTTATGAGTGGTAAGCAGCAGGCCCTGGAGAATACAGGTCTGTGCTCAGTGACGGGACTGTTTGTTTCAGTTACTGCCAGTCATCATTTTCACTTACTCCAACATACTGTAACTAAAGACTTTATAGTAAGTTAAGCATGAAGTTGAAAAAAAAATAGATTCTGTGAATAAAGTTTGCTAAAGTCAACATGAAATCAAAATTGATTATTCTTATGTTTTATTGAATACTGTAGTGCAATTAATGACTTATCTGTGCACATACTCTAAACAATGCTGGGTTGTTTTTACCCAAAATTGGGTAAAATATGGACAAACCCAAATGTAGGTTAAAAAATATTTTTTTTTGGCCCAAATTTGGGTTGAAATAACCCAGCTTTTTTAGAGTGCATCATTATATATATATATATATATATATATATATATATATATATATATATATATATGAAGAGTATGAATTTTCTCCTAAAATGACCATTTTTATCAAGCTTGTATATTTAAGTTCAGTAATTTCACTTAAATGGCAATGAAGATTATTTATTAATTGTCATTTAAGTGAAATTACTGAACTTAAATATAAAAGCTTGATAAAAATGGTCATTTTAGAAGAAAATTTCAAATGGCATTTAGAGGCTTTTGCATCTGAACTCTTCATATATATATATATATATATATATATATATATATATATATATATATATATATATATATATATATATATATATTTGGAACAACATGGAATTTTCCAATTTGGTTGAACTCATTGAACTCCACCCAAAACAGACAATTCTTTTATCATTTACTCATTTTAATGACATCACAGATGTTTTTGACTTTCTTTCTTCAGAAGTACACAAACAAAGATTTTGTAGTGCTGAATTTCAGAGGGACGTCAGTTCTCATGCAACTTTAACAACCGGCTTACATCACGCTTCACAATGTGCAGACATTCACGCCATTGTGTTCATGTGAAAAAAGAAAGTCATATACATCTGGGATGGCATAAGGCTGAATGAGTAAACTATCCCAATAAGGAAAACCCCAAGAAATTCATGTCTGATCGAGGTCAGGTGACTCCAAAAACGCAAGGCTTCCTTAAAGGGTTACCATAGATGTATAAAGTACTAGAAACCCGGACTTGAGTAAAAGTACAAGTGCTCTATCAAAAAAGTGACTTGAGTAGAAGTTGAAGTGCTCTTAAGTACTAAAGTATTCCAAATTTTTTGTACAAAAGTATTGCAAGTAGTTTATATTAAAATTCACAACTTAAGTACTAAAAGTAAAAGTACAAGTATTGTGTCATGTAATTATTAAATATAGCAGTCAAAAATTTGAACTAGCAATCAAATAAAGCGCTTTGGCGGCCGCCCAAAAAATTTAATTGCAGGACAACCCCTGCATTAGTTGTCAATGTGTGTGTCAATCAATACCATTACCCTATAAAACCGGTGTGTGATTTAGGCAGCATGAAATTCAACTTGCAACGAATGATTCGTAATTTTTTTTATAATTGTAACGAGTAACTAGCAGAACATAAAAAAATAGCAAAGTAAAAGTATTAAATTCATCGAAAATATCTACTGAAGTAAGAGTAGAAGTATGAGAAAAAAACAATACTCTAGTAGAGTACAGATACAGCATTTTAGTACTTAAGTACAGTACTTAAGTAGTTCTACTTCGTTACTATACATCTCTGAGGGTTACTTCACCAAAAAATTCTGTCATTAATATCACTCACCTTCATGCTGTTTCAAACCTGTAAGACATTCGTTAATTCGTTAAAACTCGATTTTATAAAGCCACGCACAAACAACCCACCGCATCGCTTCAGTAAATTGTGGATAAACCACTAGAGTCACATGGATTACTTCTATAATGTCTTAACTACCTTTCTGTGGCTTTAAAGTGGTAGCTTTGTAGGATGTCAATGGAGGGGTAGAGAGCTTTTTGATTTCATCAGGTTTTTTTTTCAGTTGCTAACAAGCATTGGTTAAAACTAGGGTTGGGTATCGAGAATCGAGTATCAATTGGAACCGGGACTAACTTTCGTTTTCCCGGAATCGTTCAGAAAGTTAAAATTTCGATTCCTAGTTTCGATATTCACAGTCCGTCGACCGGAAGAAGAAACCGCTGAACAACACCAACGAAGAAGCGTCTACCGGAGTTGTTGGCATAACCGCGCGAGTCGAACATGAGTAGCTTACGTCGGCGGTCCAAAGTGTGGCTTCACTTTTCTAAAAATAACGAAAACTCAGCAAAATGCTAAATTTGTGACAAAAGGAGTATTTGTGACAGAAGGAGTATTTCCTTCAGAAAGACCGTTGGTTAGCTAAACTTCTTTGACCCTGCCTCTTAAAAGAATCGGAATCGAGAATCGTTAGGAATCGGAATCGAAACAAGGAATCGGAATCAGAATCGTTCAAATTCAAACGATTCCCAACCCTAGTTAAAACTGAAGCCACATTTTCAAAACTCGTCACACATTCAGCAAAACAGAAGTCTGTGCAGACCAAACTGCGAATGATTTTTCATTGCGATCACAAAAAAAAACATCCAATAACCACATTTCCTAAAATGCTAACACACTGCTTTCAAAACCGATAAAAGCATATTCAAGTCAAAATGATGGCAAACTATGCAGGAATTATATTGAAATATAAAATCTTAGCAGAATGTTTACAATGAAATGAAATAATAATTATTACAAACACAATAGTTCAGTCATATTTTGGTAAATCGGGATGGCTTCCGATTGATTTTGTTTGGAAACATGGATCAAGGAAGACACATTGGTGTGGAAAGAAGAGTGGCAGAGAGAGGGAGGACAAGAACCCTCACAGTACTGTATATCCATCAATCTATTCCATCCATTTTCTAAAGCGCTTGTCATGCGTAGGGTCGTGGGGAGGCTGGAGTCTTTTCCCAGCGTCTCGGGTCGTAGGCAGGAAAACACCCAAGACAGACGGCCGGTCCATCACAGGATGACACACATTCATATTCACACTCAAATCTATGGGAATCTTACAGTCTCCAATTCACCTGTCCTGTATGTCTTTGGATTATGTGGGAAACCCAGAAGAAACCAACGTCAACACGGAGAGAACATACAAACTCCACACAGAAAGACCTCCTGCACTGCTGCGTCTCCAAAACTGCACATATGCCATTATATTATGTTGTTGTTATTGCAAATTTTTTTATTTTTTGCAAGTAAATTACTGCATGTAAAGATAGAGAAAGAAAAAAATGCTGCATTTCTTATTAACTCTTTATGCTGCCTTTAATACAGTATAAAGTAAAATGACAAGCTCTTATTCTTATCATAATACGTATTTATGCAAAAATTTTAAAAAATCGTTCAAGCGAAAAATAAAGCTTCATGATTTATGGAATGCTCCCTGTTGTTAGTGTTTTTAGGTCTGTGTGTTGTGAATGAAATGTGTGTTTTCTGAATGAGAATTGCTGCCAGTGCTGCCAGGAATGAGCTTATTTTGATACATGTATGAAGTTTTTTGTTGGTCAGGGTGAGATTGACTGTTTGTCAAAGATTCATCTTGGTAATGTAAGAAGAGTTTTGAAAATCTGGCTTCAGTATTGACCTATACTTGTTATGAATTGACAAAAAAAACTAAAATGATCTTCATTTGTGTTCTGAAGATGAATGACAGTCTTACCGGATTGGAAGGACATGAGGGTGAGTGATTAATGACAGAGGGCCCTATTTTAATGATCTGAAACGCAAGAATCAAGCGTGAAGCACAAGTAACTTTGTGGGCGGGTCTTGGGCGCTGTTGCTATTTTGCTGGCGGGATAAATGACTCTTGCGCCCAACGCAAGTTTAAAAGGGGTTGGTCTGAAATGGTTTCATTATTCATAGGTGTGGTTTGGGCGTAACGTAAAATAAATCAATCAGAGCATCATCCATCATACCCTTTAAGAGCAAATGCACATGTTGCATTGCGGATTGTTATTATTATGGCGGATTTACAAGTGTGCGCAGGAGCGTTTCACAGCCGAGGAGACCGACGTTCTTGTCAGGGCAGTGAAAGACAGAGACATACAATGACGTTGTATGGGGATGGGAGAAATCTACCCAAATCAGCATCGGTTAAACAGGTGTGGGAGGGAATCCGGGGGCGGGATAAAAGGTTGTCTTTCAATATCCCTCTGCACGCCATAGGACAGCGCTAACCAACCAGAGCGATGATGGCTGTGGCTGAGTGAGTCCCATGCGTTTTCCCCATGGTTTCTCTCCAGCGGAGCAAGTTGATATATTAAACTTTTGCCTTATCCGGTCGTCAAAACTCTGAACACATCTTCCTTTTTAAGAATGACTTACGTTCTTAACTCCAAGTCATCCGAGTCGCGGCCAAAGCCGAATTCGAAAGACCGCTGTTCACCGGCTGTTTGGCTAGTTTGTTTTTAACTAGCAGGGAAATCAAAACTCTATACACGATGTGATTGGCCAGACCAGAGTTTGGATTTTCCACTTCGAAAGTCAACGGAGAGTTGCTAGACCACACTTTGCAGCAAAATAATTTTTGCTGCCGCTAGGGTGCGTCTGAGATTTCTAGGCTAATTTTTCCTTGTTATAATGTATGATTTCCAAAAATAAAAACTGCTGCATCTGTGTTGATGAGAGAATCAAAGTGTATGCACGTCTGTGCACCCGCTACATGCATGCTTAAAACAGCATTATGAACAACGTGCAACGCAACACTGACTTTAGTGGCGGAAATGTTTTCTGGAAGTGCAAAATAGCACAAGGGAATGTTTGTGCCCGAAACACGCCTCCTTTTTGCGTTGACCCGACCAGGGAGCGCAAGTTCATTTCCTAGTTTACCGACGTGCGTCTGTGGAGGGAAAAGCCCGCTTTGCGCGGGTGCAAAATTGGAATGATACATGCATCAGTGTATAAAGTCATTTGCGCCTGTTGCAAGATAGGGCCCAGAATTAACAGAACTAACCCTTTAAGACTAGATATTAGTTCACTATATTGCTTGACTAGGCTTACGGGCAACACAGAGAGTAATTGATTTTAAATCAATCTCAAAAGAAATCAGTTACCACACCCAAATCTACTTTAAAAAACAATCTTTTCACAGAATCAGACAGCATTCATTCATTTCCCAAACCTCATATCACTGAGGAGAAAACAGAATGAACTCTTAGAAAAAAAACATGTGATCCAATTTTTCACATATTCAAAGATAATTGTCACAACATGGGATTTTCTGTTCTGATTGTTTTGGGTTGGAGATTAGCGGCGCAGCTAATCTTGCTAATTAGTGCTAACAGCGTTACTCACTTGACTCCCCAGTGAGACGGGGACTCCTGCAGACTCGACAAGTTAAGAAACGAATGTGGCTGAACATGCAAATTAGCTCAACATGGACCGGGCTTCGAGGAAAAGCCGGCCTGGACAAAACCAACGCGCCCCCAAGGTTCACAACACTTCAATCACTCAATCTTTACTGGCTTATGTGGGTCGCATAACAGATGCATATGTGGGTCAAAGGGAACCCCCGTTGTCAATCAAGAGACTAAAGTAGAGAGAGGAGGTCATTTGTGTATGAACTCATTAGAGAAAATAGCGGGGGGTCATTTTTACATCTCCTTCTGTCCTTGAGGCGATACGTATGAAAAATGAGAGGCAAGTCTCGGAAGGCAGCGGCGCACGCTTGACCCGAAAAAGACACTGCGGTCTGACGCTACAGCTAAACGGAAAGGTGATGATAGAGCTACAATACAGGGCGCTTCACATGTTATAAAAACACAAAACAAAAGGGAGAGAGAATCCTGTTTCGTCTGAAAACGCCTCAATGCGAAAACCAGTGAAGTGCATAACTGTCAGGGGAATCGGAGTCTCGGCTCAGGGGCCGGTCGATTGCGCTAAGAACGCATAAAGCATCCTCATTCTCCCTCTCTCTCCTTCGCTCTCTCCATTTGTCATTCTCCATCCTCACCCGGCTAGCTCGGAAGCTTTTTCCCCAACCCATCCCTCACCGAAATGCCCACTGCAAATAAGCTATGCATGAGTCAACACAAAAGGAAATTGAGCAAACGCTAGGCGTGTTTGCGCGGCATCTGCTTTGAGGGATTGTAGTGTGACTAAATAGGCAGCTTTCTGTCGGTCAGCCCATCCACACCTGCCTCCCCAGCTGGACTGCCGTGCTCTCCTCTGCACACAGCCCATTCCAAATAACTCCCAGCTGCTGACTGTATTTTTAGCCGCGGCTTTTATTTTCACACCTGCGGGGAGTGTTTTCACAGTCGACTTTGGGCTTTCCCCCTCTGGCTGCAGGCAGGTACAGTAAATGGAAACACATGTTGTTTACTCATCAACTTTCATCAGCGTGAAGAACAGGCCTATATCTGGCAAGGGCCTGGTTTCGAAGCACTACGTGACAATCCATCCTTTGGACGTGTCGCTCTGAAGACATCGCACCTGCATATTGAAGGCTTCTTGTGAAAGCTAGGTACACAGTTATCTTTTGTCTATGTTGCAGTGGCCTATATGATATGATTTATACTGAGACCTAGTGGCGTGGATGAAGCGTCATGTAAAAGCAATTGTTTTCAATCCTACACTGTTCAAAATATTTTCATGATTTGTAATCACAACATTTTTTCTTTTGTCAAATCAACTTAAACAATTTATGTTGTTCAGATAACATAATATTTTGAGTTTCTGGTGATTAAATCAATCTCCTTCATTGTATTAACTAAATTTTTCAATTTCAATGAACTTAAAATTAAGGAAACCAGGTTACTTCATAGTTTAAGTTAAAACAAAACTATTTTTTTACAGTGTACACTGCAAAACAAATATTTTCATGATTTGTAACCACAACATTTTTTCTTTTGTCAAATCAACTTAGATCATTTATGTAGTTCAGATAACCTAATATTTTGAATTTCTCTTGATTAAATTAATCTCCTTCACTGTATTACCTTAATTTTTCAATTTCAATGAACTTAAAATTTTAAGGCAACCAGGTTACTTATTTTTTAAGTTAAACCAACAATATTTTTTTTACAGTGTATAACAGTGATTATATACACTGCATATTACCGAGATAAAAGCATATTACCGAGATAAAGTCAGAAGAATTCAGTTCAGTAAAATAAAAAAAGGGTAAGGGTACTGATATGACTTTTATCGTTTATTGTTGGATTTTTTTTATATATTATTATTTATTATATTTTATTGTTGATTTAAATACAATTAAGAAACATTTTAAAAATAGACTAATTTAGCCAATTTTTCCATTTCAATGAACTTAAAATTAAGGCAACCAGGTTACTTATTTTTAAGTTAAGTTAAGTTAAACCAACAATATTTTTTTACAGTGTATAGCAGTGATTATATATTTATAAAAGCATATTACAGAGATAACGTCAGAAGTATCCAGTTCAGTAAAATAAAATAAAAAAAATAAAAATAAAAATCTGCTTTTACTAGGGTACTGATATGACTTTTATCGTTTATTATTGGATTTATTTATATATTATTATTATATTTTATTGTTGATTTAAATACAATTAAGAAAAAAAAATACAAATTTAGCCAAAGGCTTATTTTTACAGTAGTTCCCTATGCTTTAAAGATGGTAACATAGCAAACTGTACACTAATTAATTCCAAAAAAAACATAATTAGTCTTAAATAAAATCATATCAAATACAAAAGAGCAACCTTTTTACTTTGTTATACTTGTATAATATAGAAACTGGTACACTATTCCAAGGAATTGTACTTGCACTGTATACAAGATGTGTATCTCCCCATAAAACTCCTAAAGAGTCTTAGGATAAATATTTGTATTATTATGTGAATCTCTCATACAAATGTACAAGGTTTAACACAACTAGTGCATCTTTAATGCATGCAAAACCTGAGCCATCTCCGACACACAGCAAACAGCAAACTTGACAAAATGATTTAGCGTGCCACTGTGGCACTTAGTATGATCTGGGCCAGCGCAGACATTAGCATGATAATGAATGCCAATTTCGACACTTGGAAATATAGAAATAGGATTTTTGTAAGAGCGCTGCAGGCGAGAAGCTGAAATATGCTATGGGAGTGGGAGGTTTCGCTTCATCTTCTCCATCCTCACGTACAGCTGGTTAAGGGTAGAGATGGTGGGATTACATTATGAGTCTGACCTAGTTGGGAGTTGCCTCCAGAGGCTCGGATACTTGCCTCAGTGGCTGGGACTGGCTGTATTTTCTCCCGGCTGGTGAAGTAGAGAGAGAAAGAGAGAGAGATGGGCAGACAGGCCTTCGCTCAGAGTCTCAGTGTTGACTCTGGGCCTCTCCGGGACATTGCTGTGTGGGGGCGGTGGTTACAAAGCATGACTGTGCTTTGGCTCAAGGGCTTTATGAGCTCCATCTCTCTCACACTCTTTTAGCTCTGTGAACCTGCACTTCTTAATTTGAGTCTGTCTATGTTAAACTCACATGGGCTTCTACCAAGGTTGGGCTTTGACCTTCTCTAAACAGGATGTGTAGTTAAAATAAGCACAGGAGAGGGCTCTTTGAAGCACTTTGGGCCTGTTTATGTGACTACGTACTGTATAAATGAATGAAATCAAAGGTTTGCCAAGCAAATGAAAAATTACAAACAGCGCGGCCCGAAAGAGGCTTTGCATTTAATTGAATACTTTTTCCAAGTATGTTCCAAGTATTAATAACAAATATTTAGTAAAACATTTAACTTAAAAATGCATTGAAAATTCAAAAGTTATAATACCTTATTATAATATCAATAATTTACTTTTATCATTGACAATAGTAGGGCTGTCAAATGATTAATCGCGAATAATTGCATCCAAAATAAAAGTTAGTGTTTACATAATATATGTGGGTGCACTGTGTATAATTATTTTATATATATATATATATATATATATATATATATATATATATATATATATATATATATACATACATATATATACATATATATATATATATATATATATATATATATATATATATATATATATATATATATATATACATATATATATATATATATATATATATATATATATACACACATATATATACACTTACATGCTTGTATATATTTAAGAAACATTTTCATGTATATACTGTATATAGATTTATATAACATTTATGTTACATATAAATATAAATATTTTTATATATAAATAATATTTGTTTCTTAAATAAACATGCATGTGTGTGTATTTATATATACAAAATAATTATACACAGTGCACCCACATGTATTACGTAAACACAAACTTTTATTTGAATACGAATTAATTGCGATTAATCGTTTGACAAACCTAATAAATAATGATTTTTTTAATCTACCACTAAATGTTTATGATAATAAAAAATAAAACTGTGAACAGCTAAATAATTAAACTATACACTTTCTAAGGTTTTGATTTAAAATAATAATATTTTTTTATATAAATAATAATTCGTCCACCCAGCAATGTAGTTCTTCAGCAAACAATTAGCATAATGGCTGTCAAGCAACACACATATGCAGAGGTGCAGTATAACTAATTGCAATGAGGTCATAGGTGTGTGTTTATAGGGTATTTTATAAAGGCTTTAAGTGCAGCTCAGCCAATCATAAGCAAGGACCGGAACAACCTGTTTGTTCTATAATATTTTTGTTATATGTAAAAAAAATTCTAAAATCCTAAAAATCCTAAAAATTAGTTCAAGGTTGTGGCCCTGACTGTATCCCACTGTACATGGCAAAAGTAGCATTTTCAAATCGATATCTATGGCAGATGATGACAAGCAGGTGCTGAATAAAGACAAGCAAAATGTAATGCAAGGTCCCATGCTACAATGTAAAAAGTCACTTTATATTCCATCAGTACATTCTAAAAGTACACATTTTGAATTACTATGCGAGTGAGTGAAAAAAAAAAAACGAATACAAGAATAAATCAAGGAACAGGTCAAAATAGATATAGCTCTTTCCTGCAGGTGTGTGCCTCTTTTCTCTCTCCATCTCCTGTGTCAGAGCCAGCTAGCCTTTATCAGAGGGGTTGAGAGGAAATGTGCTCTAGCCAGATTAGCCTCTGCTCTGTGCCAAGGTTATAAACAGCCTGTTATCGGCCTCCCAAACAGAGTAATCCGCACTGTATCAGCACCGAAACATATGGGGCCACACAAAGACAGATAGGCCCTGATGGACACCTCATTTTAATTGTGATGAAAACAGCGTTTGAACATTTCAGGAGACTAGGGAGTATATATTTCCCAGCGCCTCAGCCTCCTTGTGTCTGAGATGTACATACACGGTGTTTAAAGATGAGGGTTTTTGTGTCATCTCTGAAGGTCATTATTCATTTTCCTTGTTTAACTTCTATCACATTTCTTCAGCTTAATTGATCTTTGTTCAGCGCTCGAATCGGGTCCCAAGGCTTTCATCCGTGTGCACAGCTCCAATATTCAATAGCAATGTTATCTGAGACACTTCTTACTTCATTTTAAGCAGCCGTGTGATTAATATTCATTGGGCGGCGGTTAATTCAGTTCAGAAACATAAAAGAGGACTACACTTCAAGTGAGATAAAACACCTTTTGAAATCATACAGCGCTAATTGAAAAGAGGAACCTACGTTCCTGCGGATTGGAAACAGAGGTGATATTAGGTCTGTCTCAAACGGTATGGATTGTTTCGAGTGAGTTTGGCCTACGGTTTATAATAGCTTTCTCAGCCATTACGGAGGACAGCCAGATTGAGCGTAATGGCCTTGGTAGCCATGGAAACATTATCGTGGTAGTAAAATGCTACATGACATCAAGAGCACAGTGAATTGATGAAAATAAACAGCATTATGTCTGATCCGCCATGAAACCCTAGTGTTTCAGAACGCAAATTTATGAATGAATTACCTGAACGTCAGGTTTAGCGAGACTCTCGCTTGACAGAAGTGCAGCGCTGCTGACGCCCCCGGTATGCCCCGTGCCTGGGAAACTCATCCACGGGAGAAAGCAATAAATTCCTCAATTTTTATATACTGCCCACAGATTTAAAAGTCTTGTTCAATAAAGTTTAAAATGTCACAGAGGGGCAATAACCGAGATCACATAAAAGCTTGGGGCTAGGATAGCTATGCAAAAATGGCACTCAGAAAGCTATTGCAAAAATGAGTCCTTTTCCTTTAATGCAATAAAGTTTTATATGTTTCAATCAGCCATAAAAAAGTGGTTTTGGAGGTTGTCAACGAGGGAGTAATTGGTAGATTTTATTAATATTAGTACATCGTCCAACAGTCTTCAGTTTGCATTGTGTAAGGACTCACAAAACAGAATTCACTTCAGAATTAAATAAGAATTCATTCCATAAGATTCATATTTTGTAAATAAAGTAGTCAAATTATGTGGGGGGTTATCACAAGACACTCACGTCGCTTCATAAAATTGAGGTTAAACCAATGGATTATTTTAAAGGGTGATGAATGGAGAAATCAAATTTTCCTTGAGCTTTTGACATCAAAGAGGGTCATCATATTATAAGAATATCCAGTTTCAGAACTGAATTGTTCTTGTTAGTCCAATAAAAGCTTTTATTGACACCAGCCTCAGCAAAGACGCGTTTTCAAAGTGGGGAACTATGACGTCAAAGAGGATAAAACACCACCCCCGCAGAAGATCAACGCATACTTCAACACGGCCGGCTTTAGCCCCGCCCACCGATTCGCGCATCTACACGCATAGCTAAATAACATAGGCCTACCTCATGAATGAAGAACCGGATCGAGAGTGAAACTCATTATAATATGCAAAACTGTTATCCACTCACAGCAGTGGGCGTTTACTTCTAAGATTTCAAAGATTTCAATGCGTTTACTTCAAAAGTTTTGAGCTGGGCTACAAAACTAGGGTAGAAAATAGCGTGTTACTTATTCATTTGGATGATTTTTAATATAAAAACCAAGCGAACGTCATAAGTTGACCTCAGACAACAATATGAAAAAAATTAAAAAGCCAGTTCATGACCCCTTTAATGGTAGTTGTGTAGAGCTGTCAATTGAGGGACAACAAGCTCTCAGATTTCATTCGATGTTCGAAAGATGAAGACAGTTTTACAGTTCGGAAAGACATTAAACATGACAAAATTTGTCATTTTTGGGTTAACTAACCCTTGAAGTTCAAGACAACTCATGTTTCGCATTATCTTTAAACAATTTCAATTGCTGTTTAAAGTTTAGGGTGAGTCAAATTTGCTATCACAGGGAATGAAATACATTTTAAATATTCAAACAGAAAAGGTATTTTGAACTGCAAAAATATTTCACATTTTACTGTATCTTTGCTCAAATAAATGTAGCCTTGGTGAACAATCGACAAGAGAAAAAGCATATACAGGATCTCTTTGAACTAGGGCTGTCAGTTAAACGTGATATTAACGGCATTAACGCAAACCCATTTTAACGGCGTACATTTTTATTTGCGCCATTAACTGTCTTTTTGGCCTAGGAACTTTGTAGTTTTCTTTCACATGCTTTTGCAACAGGACGTGGCATGCGCGCTGCCATGAAACCCATTCATTTCAATGGCTTGCGCAGCAACGTTTTGTTGCTTTGTTGACCAAAGCGCAAACGGATCCAGCTAGACCGTAAATAAAACAACAGGCAAGCCGCACACACTCGTGTGGGCTCGCGAGCCGCCCAAATAGTTGGTTAACGTTACGTTTTGAGTGGATGACGAGCGCAGACAGCGAAATGGTTGCCAATAAGATTCTGAATGGAAATTTTACTTTTAAAAGTTGCCAAATTCCATTGACGAGACCAAAGTGATCTGTGTGTTTTGTCGTTGTGAACTGAGCTATCATCATCGCAGCACGTCCAGTCTGAAATACCGCTCGATGATGGCCAAGTACACACACACACCTCGTCAGTATTTCTTTCACCCTTTTATTGATGGACAGTGTTACATTGTGTGAGAGATTATTTGCTCCAAGTGAGAAAGTTAGTGTGAAATTGAACACAGTGTATGTCAACGTTGTTTTCAATAAAAAACATTTGCACAAAGCAAGCCGATCCACTTTCCATGTTGATAAAAGCATTAAAATAAGAAAAAATAATGGGACAAAGGAATCAACACATTTAGAATAGATAAAAATGTGCGATTAATCACAAGTTAACTATGACATTAATGTGATTAATCGCAATTAAATATTTTTAATCGTTTGACAGTACTACTTTGAACTGCTTTAAAAATCCTCAATTTTCTTTTCTTTCTTTTTTGTTGTTGTATTTTCTAGTATTATTAATCTAACAAGTGGAAAATAGCAATAATAAAGAAATAGTAGGTCTATATTTTGACTTCTAGCACTGCCGACAAGCGACTAAAACCAGCCGTCTGCTCTCCTCTGCTAACATGCAGACTTCCATCCCCGAGTATAATCTAGTAAATGTCAGTGTGCTTCTTTTTTAACATATTTTCTTAAAGCAGGTGATGAACCGCGACCACAGGCGTCCCTCTGTTTACGTAAATGTCAGTGTATCAAGCGTTTGCGCGGCTGAGTCTGAGTGCTACTCTGGGAAGACATCTCGGAGCATCCTAGGCCCTCATTAGATCAGTGGCTGCTGTCAGGACGCCCGCTCGCCTGCCGATGTGCTTCTGCTCTGGCTGGCTGGCACACAAACACTCCTGGTGTCTGTGCATCTTCAGCCACACGTGAAAAGGGAACGGCATTGAGGGGTTAACGTCGGCTCTTCTCTGCGTGCGCGAGCGCGCGTTCAAACGGTCTGTTCCAGCAGGCTGCTTTAAGCCATTACCTCTCGCCACATTGCCAGCTCATATGCTGGATGGCCTCAGCTCTCCCATGAGCACCCTGCTCCAGACCGTTACACAACCCAACAACCACCCCACACACGCACACCTCTTCCAATACCCCCCAGGTCTATATATCACATTTAACACTCTGACAGTAACAGTCTATAATGTTTCAATTCTACAAAATCACTCTGCCAACTCCAGGATAGCTGAGCGCAGACTGAGGAAAATAAATAACCCCCTCGGCCAGCCACAGTCCATTTCAGAGAAGGAAGAAAGAAAAGAAAGGGAGGTGGGGAAAGGGGCAATTTTAGCCCTCATAGACTTTTCCATTTCCTGTATGAATGATTACAGCATGCTGGCAAAATGAAATGGAGTAATTAATTTGTCACTCGGTTTGTTTCGGCAAGATTTGGCACCAAAAGTCAAGCAGGTTCTTGAGCACAGGATGGACTGGAGAGTGAGTAACTGGATAAATACACATTGAAAGGTTGAATAAATCAATAAACGCCCGCTGAATGACTGAGGAGGTGAAAATTTACTGTTGCTTTAGCTATTGTTACATTTACACAAATGTTTCCATTTATAACAAAAATCCCCACAAGCTCACGAGGACTTTTGATACCCTTTCAAAAACGTCAACAATTGGATTTTTCTATGGTAAAAAAAAGATTGTTTAACCTCTATCCCAGCAAACAATTTTAGGTTCTGGGAACGTTCAGTTTTTGGTTCCCAGAATGTTACCAGAACATTGAGAAACTTGGTTTTCCAGGAAAATTTTCTTAACGTAAATAGAATGTTCCCTTAAGGTTAGGGAACGTTTCCTTTTAGGAGAACCAAGAAAATAAATAACATACAGGGAACGTTCCCAGAACGTTTTCCTTAGGTTATAAAATTAAACATAAAAATAACCTACAGGGAACGTTCCCAGAACGTTCTTATTTGGTTCCCAAAAAAATAACCAAATAGGAACCATACGGGAACGTTAGGGGAACATTCTGTGTTTGCTGGGTAGCCTTTTAAATACCATAGACATGCACATTAAACCAGGCGACATGCTGTTGCGTGTTTTTGTTTTTCCGTTCAGATTTTAACCTGGGAAGATTTACCTCAGCTAGATTCAATCATTCCGGCTGTACACAAGCTTCCTGTGTTTCACATCCAAAACCCAAAGATTTGTTTTGCTCCACAGGAGTATTGACATAGACATATTGTCAACTGCTCCTGCTCTTAGGAGCCATTCATTTAAATTCGCCCATTTGAAACACTTCAGTTTGTCACCATTATTCATCCCCAACACACCACCAAGTCAACAGCAACAATGGCTCTATTTTTCAAGCTAATGGTAGGGCTTGCTTGCCATTAGCTAAAAAGGCATCTGCTTTTGAATAAGCCTCTCCAAATGTGACTTCTGTTTAAGAACGAATTTGAATAATTAATTACACGATAAACCAGGCACGAGCAACAGTAACGGAGCTTCGGGGGCTCAGGACGGTGAGTTCAAACTCTTTTTTTCATCCCAGAGGCCGAAGGGATTTCTCATTTGAGAGCTAATCTTCGAGGATAGCAATCTCAGCCGAATTTAATGAAACAGAAGTAAAAGATAACGTCACATTTGATCACGTCAACTCTCGAGCACTTCCTGCGCTGTGCTTTTGAGGTGGCACTCATCCATTATGGGCAGAAATGTGTGATTTCACCGTAAAGAAATGAATTTGCCTGGAGTGCCGGTTCTCCACTTCAGTCTGAGGGGTTATTTGCTTCCTCCTGACCTGAGGTCATGACCTGCACTCCAGCTGTCAAATCAAAGAACGGTCAACTCACAATTATGAGGATGTGATTCATATTCCCAATGAGAAATACAATAACTGGCCAACAGTTATCTTTTCATATACACTACCGGTCAAAAGTTTAAGATCGGTAAGATTTTTTATGTCTTTAAAAGAAGTCTGTTCTGCTCACCAAGGCTGCAATTTTTTGATAAAAAATACACAAAAAAACCCAGTAATATTGTGAAATATTATGACAATTTAAAATGACTTTTTTATGTTAATATATATTAAAATGTAATTTATTCCTCTGAAAAAAAAGCTGCATTTTTTAGCATCATTACTCCAGTCTTCAGTGTCACATGATCCTTCACAAATCACACTAATATGATGATTTTATGCTCCAAAAACATGTATGATTATTATCCATGTTGAAAACAGTTTTTTACATTTTTATTTCAGGATTCTTTGATGAATAGAAAGTTCAAAAGAACAGCTTTTATCTGAAATGGAAAGCTTTTGTTGCATTAAACACTACCCTTTAAAAAGTTTGGGGTTTCAGTAAGAATTTGTATTTTATTTTTGGGGAAATAAATAAGAAATCAATACTTCTATTCATCAAGGATGAGTTACATTGATGAAAAGTTACAGTAAAGACATTTATAATGTTAGAAAAGATTCTAATTAAATAAATGCTGTTCTTTGAACTATCTATTCATCAAAGAATCCTGAAATAAAAATGTAAAAAACTGTTTTCAACATGGATAATAATCATAACATGTTTTTGGAGCATAAGAATCATCATATTAGAGTGATTTGTGAAGGATCACTGAAGACTGGAGTAATGATGCTGAAAATTCAGCTTTTTTCAGAGGAATAAATTACATTTTAATATATATTAACATAAAAAAGTCATTTTAAATTGTCATAATATTTCACAATATTAGTGTTTTTTGTGTATTTTTTATCAAAAATTGCAGCCTTGGTAAATAGAAGAAACTTCTTTTAAAAACATAAAAAATCTACCAACCTTAAACTTTTGACCAATAGGTATATGCACAAAATAAGTACACAATTACAGAATGCTTCGTTAAGACAATTAAGTCAACTATGTATTAATCAGGTTGTGCACATCCCTATTCGGTTTGGAGCCATGCAGTTATTGTATTTCAGCCCCCCCAAATTCATGCGCGAAACAATTTACCCACCATAACACATTCATATATCTCGAACCATCTAATACAGCCCCGCTAGCACTCAGAATATCGGCCAAACCCAAGTTTGTTTAAACAGAAGCTCATATCCATTTATACCTTGAGCGCGTATTTATTTAATAAATCATTCAGCTCTTCGGAGGCTAACAACCTGCCAGTTCCAGACTTTAGGTCATCCTGCAAGCTTTTATTTGTTTACCCGCTCCTCTTTATTCTTGCAGAGGGCCGTATCTGCGGGTGCCGAGCGCTCCATTATACATGAGCCATCCTTGTTCCATTCCTTTGCAGGGCCACACTGTCTTTATTATTTAATTAAGTCGCAGAGTCGTTACATTAATAATTGAGTGCGAGGGACCCAGTGCAGCCCCGGCTGTGGCGGATGGGCCTTTCCTGGTGTGGAGTGTATTAAAAAATGTGTGTATTTATGTCCTAGGGGAGTCTGTCCTGGCTGCATAAAATTGAATTGGTTATATCTAATATATCCACCCCCGAAGGGAAGGGGGGAGATGGAGTGAAAGAAACGAGAGAGAAAGAGGATGAGAATGAACGTTGGAGGGAAGGAAGGAGGGAGGGCTGGATGAGTAGATGAGGTGCTTGAATCCAGCCATTGGGGAATGGAAAGCTTGGCTTGGCTCTTGGATTTGGCAAGATGCACAGGGCCTTGACGTTAATGTCCCTGAATCAAATCAATGGATGTCCAAATCCTGAGTGTGTGGTGTGTATCGCCTTAAGGCTGAGAGGAGAGAGAGACAGGGTAGAGAGAACAGACAAGGCAGCGAGAAACAAGAGAGCAAGACAGATTAAGCGTCATTCGTTCACCGGTCCTCTTTGTTCTTCCGGGATGTGTGGATACGAGGACGGCTTTGTGCGAATCAATAAGACCAAGAGGTGGATCGGGTCTTAAAAAGGATTAGCGGCAAAACAAAGCTCGCATAAACGTGTTAAGGACTCCCCGGTCAGGAGCGTGTTGAGGAGCACAATGCTGACATATACGATAATGTGCGCCTTGATTTGAATACACCAATAGAGCGAGCGCGTCTTTCGCTCGTCCTTATGAAGGGTTTTGCGTCAACGTCCATTCATTCCGCGCTGCACCTTTAAACAGCCTAGCCTGCGGGCTTCCAGACGTATGAGCTTTTAACGCTACCATTAAGGCCAAGGCCTAAATTATTGATCCGCTGCCTCCATCAGCATAACAGTCACGTCCCCGGTATCACAACCTAACCGGGCCGTGCCGGGGCCATTCCGCAGCCACAGTCTCTGATCTCGGGAATAATTAGGGGGTCTCGGACGGAGAAGTCTTGTGGTCTTGGAAGGGGTGGGGTGTTTAATATCCCCCCACAGGCCTGAGATATCTCTCCAATCAAATCCCCCGGCAGTGCCTAAAGATGGCAGGTCTCATCCAGGCCCAAATACAGCAGATAAGGTGGCGGTAAAGAAATAATAAAAGAATAATGTGAAAGGAGAGAAAGAGGAGAGCGCCGGAGCAGGGGCATAAATAAAGATGTGGCGCAGCGGTGTAATGAATTCTGAAGGCCGGGATCAAATAATATCAGCACTCTGACTCTACCTTATACATACACAAAGAAGAGTGAGAGCGGGAGAAGGGCTGCTCACATACAGTCAAAGAGATAAGACTCCAATGGATGACAGAAATGCTATGAAAGAAACATTTT
This sequence comes from Hybognathus amarus, assembly GCA_030378365.1. NCBI lineage: Eukaryota > Metazoa > Chordata > Actinopteri > Cypriniformes > Leuciscidae > Hybognathus > Hybognathus amarus. The sequence continues at coordinate 111,559 of JAQIUQ010001226.1, read as the reverse complement.
GAAATCACTGCTGAAAAGTAGGGTTAGGTCAGAATGGTAGACTATTCAACAACCCTCTTGTCAATTATGGAGGTCAGCTAATGATTTGAATAAGTTAACAATTGTTTTGTCAGTGCAGGTGATGAATTTGAGGGAACAATGGCTTGTTTTGTTGTTGTTGTTTTTTGTGTTCAGCGTGGAACATTCCAGAAACTTAAAGTTGAAAAAAGTTGAATGCACCATGGTAAAGGAGTAGTCCACTTTTAAAAAAACTTCTGCTGATAATTTACTCACCCCTTTGTCATCCAAGATGTCCATGTCTTTCTTTCTTCAGTCGAAAGAAAATTAAGGTTTTTGACGAAAACATTCCAGGATTTTCGCCATTTAATGCACTTTACTGGTAACCATACGGTTCAAGGTCCAAAAGAAAGTTTTAGTGCAAACTGCAAACTGTTCAAAGGGCTTTAAACGATTCCAGACGATGAATAAGGGTCTTATCAAGCGAAACTATCGCTCATAAAAATAAATAAAAAAATATAAAAGTTTAAGTTTTATAAGCTCAAATGGTCGCTTTCTCTGTTCTGTGATGCAGCGTTCGTGACTCTCCTGTTCGAACTCGTTTATCAAAATGAACGAATCTTTCCGAAGTCAATTCGTTGAATTAACGGAATTAATGGGGTCTGATGCGCAATCGTGACTCTCCTGTTAGAACTCGTTTATCAAAATGAACAAATCTTTTACCGAATCAATTCGTTCGAATTAACGAAATTAAGTAATTTCTAAACAAATTAATTTTGTTTCAATTAACCAAATGACACGAAAAAAAGATTAGTTCATTTTGATAAGCGAGTTTGAACAGGAGAGTAACGCAACACATCAGAACACAGCAAGATGAGCGTTTTGAGCTTATAAAACTTAAACTTTGTTTTTGTTTTTTTAAATGAGCGATCGATCTCGCTAGATAAGACCTTTATTCATCGTCTGGAATCGTTTAAAGCCATTTGAACAGTTTGCAGTTTGCACTGAAACTATCTTTTGGACCTTGAACCATTTGGTTCCCAGTAAAGTGCATTATATGGAGAAAAATCCTGGAATGTTTTCATCAAAAACCTTAATTTCTTTTGACTGAAGAAAGAATGACGTGGATATCTTGGATGACATGGGGGTGAGTAAATTATCAGCAAAAGTTTTTTTTTTTTTTAAAGTGAACTACTCCTTTAAGAGTAAGCAAACAGTTCATGTTACTGTGAGTAATTTCACTGCAACATACGATTTGTCTCTGATGCATGCAAAAAAACAATGTCATAAATTCTCAGGGCTCATTCTACATAAGATTGATTCATTCATTGTTTAATGTAGTCAATGCGATTGCACTTTAACACACATATGATGGTTTAAAACCTGTGTAATCATACATGGCTTCTGCATGGCCAGCCAGTCATATAGACAACCCACTGACTAGTTCATTTTAAAAAATATGATGTGGTGAAAATAAAAAGTGTGTGATTTGATACAGTGACTTTCTCACAGCAGGAACAGACAATACAGCTTAATGTTGAGTATTGAGGAGATGGAGAAAGAGTCAGGCAGCCTGCGACAGCGACACACACACACACACACACAGGCTGCTGATAAAGTGAACTAGTGTGGGGGTGGGGTACTCTTATCTGCAGCGGTGAGATCAGACAGAGAAAGACCAAACGAGCAGTCAGTAATGATGGTCTCCACTGGAGAGAGAAGCGAGGGTTGACATGATACCAATACTAGAGCAATTTCATGATTCTCGATGGCAATTTCCGATATCACGACAAAATCTAATATGCTAAATATTGGTAGAAATTAGGGCAGCAAAATTAACACATTTAAAGGGATAGTTCACCCAAACATGAATATTCAATCATTATTTATTCATCCTCATGTCATTCCAAACCTGTAAGACTTGGTAAGACCAGCAAATATTCCCCAAAAAGAAAAATCCAAGTTTTTTGTCCATTCAATGGGACTTCCCACATCGACTTCTCAATATTATAATATGCTCAATATTATGGAAATGAAACCAACGATCTATAGGCCTATTGACTTCTCAAGCCACTTTTGTCATGTCTATTCGTTGCTTTAATCTGCCACATTAATCTAATGTCTTTGAATTGTCTTCATTTGATGACTCTTCCCATCAAATGTTAATTTGCAATTAATTGAGATTAAGGCTACGTCTACATTAATACGGATACATATGAAAACGGCTTTCCATACAATGGAAGTCAATAGGGTCCAAAATTGGTTTGGACCACATCGACTTCTCATTATATGGATGAAAATTTTGTGTTTTGGAGAAGACAAGTCATACAGGTCAGAAACAACATGAGGGTGGATGTAATGCTGCCCGTGCAAAATTCCATTCAAAAGGATTTTCTTTCAAAAACTTTAAATATGAACATAAACCTATAATTTAACTAACAATAGTTGAATTTACAAACACGTATAAACACAGAATTCTACAAGTTTTTGGGTTTTGACGTATAATTGTGTTCATCCTTTTACTGTAGAGTGAAATGCGATCTTCAGAACGTGTGGTTTTGATTGGACTATGTAAAGCAAGTCTCCAGACAGAATGAATGGATTTCAGTGAACATGGATTTCAGACTTACGTTCAATACTATAGAAATGGCCTATTGACTTCTTAAGCCACTTTTTGTCATGTCTATCCATTGCTTTAATCTGCCACATTACTCTAATGTCTTTGAATTGTCTTCATTTGATGACTCTTCCCATCAAATGTTAATTTGCAATTAATTGAGATTAAGGCTACATCTACATTAATCCGGATACATATGAAAACGGCATTATCGTTTCAAAACGCACACTACTGTTTTCAATCATCTTCTTGACAAATGTTGCTCATCCACACTGAAACATCAGAATATGCATAAATCATTTTACAGCGCATGCATAAAACGTAATAAAAGCTCACAGAACAGACGTAATAAGAGTTCCCATGCTATTCTTCTGGCACGATCACTTTATTAGCAAAATACTAAGGGTTTTTTTATTAGGGTTGGGTATAGAAAATAGAATATCTGATTGGAACCGGGACTAACTTTTTGTTTTTCCCGTAATCGTTCAAAAGTTAAAATTTCGATTCCTAGTTTCGATATTCACAGTCGATCGAACCGGAAGAAGAAACCGCTGAACAACACCAATGAAGAAGCGTCTACCGGAAGTGTTGGCATAACCGTGCAAGTCGAACATGAGTAGCTTACGTCGACGGTCCAAAGTGTGGCTTTACTTTGCTAAAAAATAACAAAATCTCGACAAAATGCAACATTTGTGACAGAAGGAGTATTTCCTTCAGAAAGGAGTATTTCCTTCAGAAGACCGTTGGTTAGCAAGGTTAGCTAAACTTTTTTTGACCCTGCCTCTTAAAAGAATCGGAATCGAGAATCGTTCAGGAACCGGAATCGAAACAAGGAATTGGAATCGGAATCAGAATCGTTCAAATTCAAACGATACCCAACCCTATTTTTAATAGGGTTGGTTTGTAAAAATACTGATTGGAGCATCCCAATAAATGATTTTACATGATAAAAAGAAGGCTTCAAATAGATCTGTATCTGAATAGATCGTATTGGCACATACTGCTTCACAACGCGACACAAATGTGTATACTATTATATACACCCATTTGTGTCATGTATGCACCACACTAGCACAATCTCCAGCCCAAGTTAGAGTCACGAATGGGAACAATGAGTGTGGTGGGATTTTCAGCTGGCCTCTGGTAATAACAGACCTCATTATGTCCTCATTATGCTGCAAGCCAACGTTATGATGATGTTTCAGAAATGTTATGAACCACTCCACCACTCCTATAAAACTCCCTCAGTAGGCCTATGATTCGGGTTACAACTCCCATCTGGTTACGGGAGCAGACATCATGTCTCACACGCGCGCCGAAGCCATGTAGCGGAGCGTCACCTGGCCCGTGCAAATTCCTCCCCGTGCCGTGAGAAATGGGGTGATGCTTTTGCCAGTGGGAGGGGTTATCCTATGCAAATGAGGGTGCTGGAGCTGTATCAAGGAGGCCCGGAGGCTGTGAGTCATTTTCTCCCACCATGCCAGCTCGGCTCCCCGATCGCTCATACAGCGCCACAGCCTAATGGCAGCCCATTAACATAATTGCCAACACAACTAGTGTTCCGTGTCTGAGAGTCATTCCCTATCCTTCAGGAGAAAAATACGGAGCAAGAGAGAGAGCAGAGAGAGGGAGAGTACAGAAAGGGGGAATAAATGGATGGAGGGATGGAAGGTGAGTCATACTGCAAACCAGTTAAAGCATTATCATAATATAATTGTCTATTGTCTCATTTCAGAGAGCTGAGAGTTCGTTTTGAAACAATCCATAAGATGTGTCTGTATGAGATATGGAGAGAATGGAAAGAAAGGAGTTCGAAGAGATGACAAAACGGATAAGAAGTGGGAGAGAAGAGAGAAGAGGACCTTAAAGAGCAGTAGAGAGAGAAAGGAAGCTGATTGGAGGTGGGAGGCCGGTATTTAGTCGGGCAAATGTGCCAGACGTGTGCCGGAGCACAAACCAACCTGCCAGGCAAAATGAAATTCCCATTATTTTTAATTAATCCCTAATTAAAATATATTACTCCACAGATTCCGCAAATCTCTCTTAATATGCAAATGCAGGCCACTGAAAGATATTTACATATCATTAATTAAAGTAGTGCATTCTTTCAGTCTAACGAGCTGTGGTCCAAGTCTGCCAAAGAAAACCCCAACCTACACAGCAGAGAGAGAAAGAGAGACAGAGCAACAGTGTGCTGGCCAACTGGAACAGGGGAGTGGGAATATGGCTGCCACCTCACGAGCAACATACTAGGCATTATAGCTAAAAGAAACATCAAACTTTTCAGCAATATGTGAAAAATAAGGTGGTATTAAAGGGTGTTATTTTCAATTAAAGCTCAGGGTAGGCAATTTTTGGGTAACACTTTAGTTTGGGGACTAATTCTATTAGTTTGCAAATTACTAGCATATTGGCTGATACCATGGTCTGTCTGAATACTCGATTCTGATTGGCTGGAAGGTGTCCAATAAAACTGTTTAATGCGCATGTAATTTGAAGTCAGCTGAATAGAGTGCCGAAGTTACGACGTCACTCAAAACGTGGAAGTGAGTTAGCATTTTAGCACTTCCGGTCCCCTCGCACTAAAGTCTATGGGATTTTTTAATGGATTTTTGCTAAATCGCCTGAAATAAGGTCTGTGGTGAACAAAGCCTCTAAATATTTTCAAGTTTTGATCTATCCCTTTATGATCTATGTGTTTTTTTAAACTTTATTGTGTCTGCTTGTGTTTTTTAAAAACTTTATATAGGCTTCAAAATTTAAACATTTTGGATTAACTTGTAAAGATTATCTTGATAGATAAAACCTGTAAGGGTCACAACTCTTAGTTAAACACAGATCTTATTTTTTGCGATTTTTCCAAAAGTCTATGGGAAAAATGCATAGCTTTTCTATTGAAGGAACCCATGCACCGCTAGCTTCCGGGTTTTCTATCTAACAAGACCATTATAGTTAAGCCCATTTTTTTTAAGTAAGCCACTTGAAATTATGTGAAATCTGTATAAATGGGTGAAAAGGGTTAACAGTGACAGTTGACCAACAGCTTCAATATTACTTAAAATTAGCCTGAATGATCGTATCGGCCGATCATAATGTCATAAAAATCCTGATCAGAGTTTTACAGTGTACTATGGCACAATCTTTGTTAAATGTAGTGAGCACAAAGTACATTATAATTGTCACAATATTCATAACAATGCTGCTTAAATATAATCAGAGTGAATATTAAAAAAAGTATTATATAATCACCCAGCCTTGCAACACATACAGCAAAGTTTCAGTTAAATCCAAATAAAATCCATATAGAATATCAACTGATGTCTGAATCTATGGTTTTGCAAAAGAAAACAGTTTTGGAAAACTTGTAGGTGACATTTCTCATTTAAAAAAAATCATATGTCATCCTCAGGGTGATTCCTTGGTTTATATTGCGCACCTGTGCAGCCAAATTCGACGTACAAACACACAATGTAACTTAGATTTGAGAGGGAGTACAATAAATGGAGGCGACTGGGCAGAATTCATTAAGTTGATAACCGCGGCTCCATTACACAACTCCACCGCACTGTAATGACTTCTGAGGATTGGGGGAATGAGAAACACGGCAAAAAAGAGTAACGTGTAGAAAAAGATTTGACTGAAAAAGAGAAAATGACGAAAAGAGAGAAATGCTTGGTGGCTTTCTCTTTAAGCCAAAAGTCATGAAGCTATGTTATGTTTTGATAACATACTGCTTCCTGGTCACTGAGCTCAGCAGGACAAGATATAATGTTGACTGAACCTCAGAAACATAAAAGAAGAGATAATAAGCACTTCAGTTCACTAGCATAACCCAAGCAGTCATCTGATACCAACTGATTATGAGGTTAATTCCTAACAGACATAATATGAAGAGGAAGTGTTAGCATTACGCATAGGAAAAATGATCATGACACCTACAAGAAAGATTTATAGAGCACTGTCGGTGCTGTCCATGACATATTATGATGCTCATGAACGCAGCTACTGTTCTCACTCAAATCATTTCGCATTGATTTATTATTTAAACTGTGATTAAATGCTTACTGTATGTTAAAAGTAAAGTTTTAATTAACAGTTGGGAAACTCTTCAGGGAAATTTTGTTTAAGCCCCAAGTTCAGTGTCAATTAAAGTATTAAGCAAATTGGTAGTGATCATAATAACCTGGCATACACTGTAGTGCACAATCATTGAAAAAAATATTGTGATATTTATGGTACAAAACCTGCAGCTGTGGTTGCCAGAAATTCAATAAAAAATGTATAGTAACAGTTTTTCAGGTATTAAAAGTTAAAGGTGTGTTTTACGGTTTGATTATTAACGATATAGACAGCAGATTTGTATAGGCTGGTGTCACTTTAAGACCTAATGAATGCATCCAATATAATGATAAACATACGAATTTCATTCTCAACTGTTTACATTCACTTAAGACATAAATAATTTTAACGCCTGGTTCAGATTACACGATTTTAGCCCGATTTTGGCACGATATATTTGACGTAGGGTGTCGTTGGAATTCGTAAACGACAACGGGCGTCAGGACGCAAGATTCGAATCGCATCATCTCGTATAGTGTGTCATAGTGGGCGACAACCTACGTCACGTCTGCGATGCTTCACGACATCACGACAAAAAGACTAGCATGTTTAATTTTTTAACGCTCGTCCACGACGGTTCCGTCACATGTATGAGGTTGACCAATTGCTTTTCCGTACAACTTTCAAAAATTGCGAAACGAAAGAGAGACGATGGTGCTAACTTTAAAACTAAAAGTAAAAATATATAAGAAAACAATATTTTACCTCAAGTTCTCTTTGGAGGATTGACAGCCCATACTGCCCTCTTTGAGCAATCCAGGAACGTCACCATTGTCAGGTTCTTCTTTTTTTTTACTTTTTTCTGAACACAGGACAGCCAATACAACACTCACCGATTCATCCATTGTTTGTTTACGTTCGTTTCCAGAAGTTACTCGCTACTATTTTCGCCTTCTCTATGACATCACGCGCGTCATTAAAGCTACACTGTGTGATTTTTACCCCCATCTAGTGGTGAAAAGGTATATGACCATCCAGTGTATATTAGCTTCTGTTCCTCTCAATTCCGATTTCGTTTTAACTCCTACGGTGGCCAATGTAGTCCAAGATTAACATGGATTCCAGTTCGACCTCGTCCATGAGTGTTAACTCAAACGTAAGCGCGAAAGGCGAAGCTTGAATTAACGGGTATGTCCCTCTTTGGCTTATGTACTTTCAAGATGGAGGAGCAACACGGCGACCGACATTAGAACCCCTTACCCGTATGTATTTTCAATGGCATATAATACACTCACGAGAATACTTTATTACTTGAACAAAGTAAATATACATTAATGAGCACATACATTTTTGGAAGAACTAAGTGTTTTTAGCTAAGAATAAACTAAGAGTTGCACAGTGTAGCTTTAAAGATGGCATGTGATGACTGGTCAGGCGGCGTCAAAATCGCACACAGTGACTATCGTAACAGACAAAAAAATGTGAACCAGGCATAAGACAATACTTGCCAAGACAGGTATTTTAACATACTTAACATTTCGAATTTATAAGTAGGATCTTCCCAGAAGACTTGAAGACAGAATACAAGCCTACTACAGTAAACAGCAGTTAACTTCAATGTTACTTAAAATGTTCAAGAATTGCAAAAAAAGGGATGGAAGATGGAAGATTACAGAAATGCATGCGTATATCAATGTATTGGAAAGGGCAGGGCTGGCATTCAAAGTCTTCGACTGATCCCTCACCAATCTTATCGTGTGGACCTGGCTAATGATAATCATGATTCTTAATGACAGGCCATTCATTTCATAAATCCTGTCGGGCTTGATTGCTGAAGAAGCTTTAAAAACCATCCTTCATTAATGTTAATGGGCTTTTTTAGTGGAGGCCAGTTGTGGTTAGGTCTACATGGCATGTTTCCCAGGCTTGTTACATTGATTCCCTCCACACCGAACTCTGATTGGCACAGAGACACACCATTCATGACTAAGATCTGCCTCATTGGTGTACTTCAGTCCTCCTTGAGCGATACAGCGATTGGACAGTTGACAGCTTGTGGAGCGGAGATGCTAACAGCTCTTAAGATTCATCGTTTTGAACGCTTGCTTATTGAAATCACACAATGGATCGTAATAGCTGCTATAAACTAAAAGCTCCTATAAAAAGAAATGTTGGTGACATCCCAGAGGAAGCCAAAATTACAAAGAGTAGAAATCTACTCCCACATTCTGACTGCACGGCAATTACAAAGGAACAAGGCAGATGCATTTTTAGGATCAAATTCAAGAGCCACTTAAGTGAAAATGTCAACCTACAGGCCTCGGGATCATCACGAGAATCATAAGAAATGATTGAGAAGCTACACTCAATAAGCATAATATAAAAGTGCCCTATAAAAATTTGCAGGCAGTAACAGATACGAAGCAAAAAAATAAGAAATAACAAACCCTGAAACGTTTACTTCTAGTAAAACTGTTCGCTTGGCGCGGATTGTTATCTAATTTGTTTTTCATTTCTCCCTTTAGCAAACTGCAAGTAAACAAAGAACCAAGAGGTGTCAGATTAATGTCAAATCTGCAATAAAAACACATTGTTTTCACACTTTATTTTCTGCATTAGTGTCTCTGTGACCGTGGTATTCTGGGACATTAAGCATTATAATTATAACATCTCCTCACTCCCTAATTAACTTAAACATCCATATTTCACAAACAACTAATAATACTCACATTCGTTACAACCCACTAACATGAATAAACGACTTAATTTGGCACGGGAATGACAGTGTTTATTGTTGTCGGACCATTTTACACACACCGGACGCGCATAAAAACTGTGCGTCTCCCCTCACACTTTACACTGACACATTTGAATATGATGAACAATGTGGCAGGCACAAAAATAAAAGACGTTATTAATATTTTATAAGCCGCCATGCTTTCAGCGTTCGCCTGAGAGTAATGGGGGGCTAGTGTGCGTGTGGTCGGGTGGATATCTGTGAAGACACACTAAATTTGGACAGTAAGGAGTATCACCCTGTCAGCGCGGTACACCGCACATTTGAAACGGCCCATTTCACGGCAGCCTATCCGCTGCGCTCATTTGCATACTTCAGTGAGGCCCTGATGGATGAAGATGGATGAGAGAAAATCAACCTCGCTGAAACAACTGTTATATCAAGGTTAAACTATCCACAAAGCTCTTAACCTGCGCAGCTTTATCTCCCTTCAGCCTCCACCGATATCAATTCATCAGATAGCCGCCTTATTGGGGGATTTCCGAAAGACGCGTCCTATGAGGTGTGGTAATAGGAAATCAAATGAAAGCAAAGTGTATGCAGATATAAGGAGGCACCTGCTTACAAATGCTGTCAGGGGATATTACCAAGAAAAACACATTGGAATGGCAGCAAGAGGAGACGCCAGACAGCTGCTTCAGCTCTGGGTCTGATGCTGAAAGGTCCCATTTTTTTATTTTTGGCAAGAGACAAGAGCAAAGAAAGGTCTGAACACCATAGCTTACAATGTTGGACCATTAGGGATGTCAAAAAGTGTTGGTACTTCCTTATCAAGTCAATACAAATAAATAAATAAACCAAAACAAATTCAGTCTATAAATGATAGCACAGAATTTCAACTCAATTGCACCTTTATCTTTGATAATATCTTATTTTTATGCAAAATCATGTATAGGACTGAATTAAAATAAGATCAAACTTATTATATGGCCTGTTATTAAACAGCAAATACTGTAATATATGTCAAACGCTTAATCGCGATTAAACGCTGTCAAACGATTAATCGCGATTAATCGCATCCAAAATAAAAGTTTGTGTTTACATAATATATATGTGCGTAGTGTGTATAATTATTTTGTATATAGAGTATAAATACACACACGTGCATGTATATATTTAAGAAAAATGTGTTCTTAATATATCAAATATTAATTTATACACATAATATTAATTATGTATAAATATATATATATATATATATATATATATATATAAAGCATATACATGCCAATATTTCTTAAATACATACATGCATGTGTGTGTATTTATATATACAAAATAATTATACACAAACTACACACACATATCTTATGTAAAAAACTTTTATTTTGGATGCGATTAATCGTGATTAATCGTTGCCCAGCCCTAATAAATATCAATATTTTATATATAAATATTTTTTTCTTAAATATACATGCATGTGTGTGTATTTATATATATATACAAAATAATTATACACAGTGCACCCACATATATTACACTGTAAAAACGAATCAATAAAATTGTGGCAACATATTACAAGCAATATTATTAATTAAATTGTACAAATAAGAATTAATTAGAATATTAATTTGATTAACTATTACTCAATTCTAATTTCTTCAATTTAATTAATAGTATTGCTTGTAATCTGTTGTCACAATTTTATTGATTAGATAAAGCATTTCATTTTTACAGTGTATGTAAACACTTTTATTTTGGATGCGATTAATAGCGATTAATCGTTTGACAGGCCTAATATTCGAATAGAATATAAGAATAGAATAATATGTGAGATGTTATGTTTTTCACAATATGATTTGTTTGTCCAAATCGCACTGCCCTAATTTGAATGCTGAACTGCTTGCTGGGAAAAGACAATGTCAGAGTGAGTTTGTGTTTAAAGCAGATATAAATAGAGAAAAGACATCAAAATCTAAAAAACAAACACAGTCAGTAGGGTAGAGTACACAATGTCGCCATCTGGCCTGACGACACAAGCCTCCGATGAGAGTCCTCCAGTCGATAAGGATTCAATGGCGGAGGTTTGGCTTCAGGTCGAGGTAAACTCTACTGCACATGCCTTGACATCTCACTGTTCCTTTTTCTGGCAGGAGGCTTGAAATGCAATATATCACTAGAACAGCCTTCTTCCTCCCTGCTCCCAAATGCACACACACACACACACACCTGCCACCCATGTTTCCGCCTGTGCTCTCAGCAACGGAAGACCTAGACAAGAGCTGCTAAAAGTGGTTATGTAGGACAGCAGAGCACAATGCTGATTATGCAAAAGGCAAAAAAAGAAAATGACAGTCATTAATAGGATTCCAGGAGTTAACTGTCCATAACTAACACTGCCAAAGGCGAGCTGGCAAACAGAGGCAATCAGTAGGTGTGTGTGTGTGTGTGTTCAGGGACAGCGAGCATACACTGCACAAACAGTTCTCAGTTTAGAAAACGAACTATAATAGCAAACATGCAATTAGCAGAAAGATGCAAGACCTGCGTCCTCAAGGTCAGACGCTATTGAATATTTTGTGTTGTGCGTACAGGAAATAATTACCACCCACATAATTACAGAAGGTGACTGTGTTGCAATTCGCAAACACACAGTATTGCCTTCGAATCATTTAATATTTCATCTAGCGTACTTGCTAGGGGAAGCCCACTGAGCTATTGCGAGACCTTGAATTCCTTGCCACATGAGGGGCTCTTTGTTTCCCCTCGATTAAGCTTGCCTGAGTGTTCGGGGCAGAGAGTGTCACGGTTCCTCAGTGTGTGTGTGTGGTGTTTCCAGGCGGCCGTGGTGAGCGTTGACCCCTGCTAAAGCTCCTGCTCCTCACCCCGCTGTGCTAAAAGCTACCTACGCGCTCACTGGCCACCATGTTGGGAAGTGATCCAAATCCACCTCCTCGTACTCCCACAGCACGCTCTGCTCCTCCACAGCCGGTCACATCTGCTGTGCCGACAGCTTAAGTGTGGATTTTACCATGTTCAAACACTTTCTTCTATCACAAATCAATGTGTAGAACAAAGCAAGACAATAGTTTGTTCATTTCTGCCAAAAAGTGTAAATATTGTGGCGCTATCAATATTTTTTAATTGTTTAAGCTGCCTGACAGAGCAACAGTGCCTCAAACAATCGTGTCTGTTTGACTCACCAATGACAGACAGGAGGAATGTTTGAGAAATCAGTTTAAAAGTGAATTGATTGGTGATGCTAGAGGAGTAGATCATTACTAATCTTCTAAAGTAATTTATTCAAATTCATGGTCATTTTCAAAAGTGTACAAAGAAAACATATGAGTATTGACACTTTTTAAAAAAAAATTTGAACATTTTGAAAAATTCTTAAGTTTTGGGGATATTTAAATGTTTCTTTTTATAATAGTCTCTTAAAGGAGTAGTTCACTTAAAAAAAAAAAACTTTTGCTGATAATTTACACAACCCCATGTCATCCAAGATATCCATGTCATTCTTTCTTCAGTTCGAAAAGAAATTAAGGTTTTTGATGAATTTTTCCTCCATATAATGGACTTCAATGGGAACCAAACGATTCAAGGTCCAAAAGACAGTTTCACTGCAAACTGTTCAAAGGGCTTTAAACGATTCCAGACGATGAATAAGGGTCTTATCAAGCGAGATTCTGTGATGCGTGTTCGTGACTCTCTTGTTCGAACTCGTTTATCAAAATGAACAAATCTTTTTTCGTGTCATTTGGTTCATTCAACGAACGAAATTAACAAATTGACTCGATTTGTTCATTTTGATGAACGAGTTCGAACAGGAGAGTCACGAACGCGCATCAGCAGAACAGAGCAAGGTGAACATTTGAGCTTATAAAACTTAAAACTTTTTTTTTTAAATGAGCGATCGTTTCGCTTGATAAGACCCTTATTCATCGTCTGGAATCATTTAAAGCCCTTTGAACAGTTTGCACTGAAACTGTCTTTTGGGCCTTGAACCGTTTGGTTCCATTGAAGTGCATTATATGGAGAAAAATCCTGAAATGTTTTCATCAAAAACCTTAATTTCTTTTCGACTGAAGAAAGAGATGAGGGTGAGTAAATTATCAGCAAAAGTTTTTTTAAGTGAACTACTCCTTTAAGCTCACCAAGGCTGCATTTATCTGATAAAAAATACAGTAAAAACAGTAATACTTTTAGTAATACTTTTAAATTGTAAAGATGTTATTACAATTTAAAATAACGTATTATTTGTCAGTCATTACTGCAGTCTTTAGTGTCACATGAACCTTCAGAAATCATTTTAATGTGCTGATTAGTTGCACAAGAAACCTCTCTTATTATTACCAATGCTGAAATCAGTTAAACTGCTTAATATTTTGGGGGAAACGGTTAATTTTTCTCAGGATTATTTAAAAAAATCGAGAGTTTCAAAGAACAGCATTTACTTGAAATATAAAGGTATATAACTAAATACAAATTACAATACACACTTTATAGTTATTTTTCATCATGATAAATACTTCAACTCAAAGTGATCTTAATTTATTCTAACTCAAGCTACATGTCAGAATAAAAAAAATCATATTTAAAAAAATACTTCAGTATACACTATATATGCCAGCCAAAACATGGTGTACATTTTAATTATATGTTCTTTAAGACAGTATATCTAAAAAAAAGTGTTGGCAAGTGTTCATCATTCACCTACAGCATTCTATTAAAATCTATAACTAGACCTAAAACAGTGTTTTTTTATGCTTTAAAGTCTTGCCAATCAGATACGAACACCATGAGGACTTAATTCATCATTTCTCTCCTTCACTCTCGCAGAGAGAAAATATGTACACTCATGTATGCGTTCACAGAGGGGTTACGCAGGCTCATAGCCAGCCCTTTTGTTTCTCACGACAGCGCCAGCTTCATTAGCATAAATTAGAATATTTCACGGCAAGAGAGCGACTCATAGCTATGCGTTACCTTCACATAACGGCACACGTCCTCCCGCACCCCTCGACTCTATCTCCTCGCCCGCTGTAACATCTAACCCCCTGCTGATTAAAGAGAGTGGAGGGATCTTTAGCACAGCCACACCAAGCCAACAGCATTACATTAATCTACATTAGAAACATTCATTACATGCCAAACCACTCAGGCAACATGCCTCTTCCCCAGTATGCACATCATACCATTAGCTTAAAGTACAGTATATGAAATGAATATGAAAATGCACTTCCCTCAAGTAAAACACTAAGATCTGGCTGAGGCAACACTATAAGTGTATGGTGAAATCTAACAAAGGTACAAGATATCAGTGTGTTTTTATTACTCTAATACGCACTAGATATTCAAATGAAAAGGTGTGTAAATGACATTTTTGGGAGTCTACATGATGTGTCGGGTCACATTTCTGTGCGCGTGTGTGTCCTCCACGTTTCCCTGAGCACAGAGGTACGACAGCGAATAAATGTTGATCAGTGTTGATTCCGTCCAATGAGCGCGTGTCGACTGACAGTGTTCCTAAGCTGCGGCGAAAGGCGGCCATTAATCTTGGTCTGGTTTAAGTAGCATATATTAATTTGTGTCATTTTTACTAAGTCGAGACAGGAAGGGGCGCTCGCCAGTCTGTGTTTGACTGCTCACAGCAGCGAGAAAAGGGGCGGGGGGGTTGGGCTGATGGCTGGGGGAATATAGGGGGATCTTTTATGTATTGCGCTGCCACTGCCGCCACTGCCGCCACTGCCGCCATCAAAATCAAACAGCAGGACGCGAGAGAACGGCAATCGCCGGCCTTTGAATTAAACTAAATGAACTCCCGGGGTGTTGGTATGGCAACCGTAGCTGGAAACGGCACCGCCTTTTACACTTAAGCCACGTAAGGAAATAAATGAATTGAAATGTGTTTGTAACGATGAGGATTTTGTGGCAGAGAGAGCCCTAATGCTGTTATATGGATCATGGCCATTGACTGCACCGCTGTGGGGCTGAGTCTGACTCCACAGAGACAATAATAGCATCTGCAGAGCCTTTTACTGTAATTCGCTTTTTACATTGGGCTACAAACTGCACCACAGACTAATATCAGACAGAAATAAAAAGAGCTCCGTCGCATCTGCAAGCAGATTTCCTCTCGAAAGCAATTTTTAATCCAATAAGTGAGTAGATGTTTTCACTCTAATGGCTCTGAATATGATATCTTTCAGACAACTATGAACAAAGCTCAGTTTGCAGAATGGCTGGCACTGATGCTGCAGATATCCAAACCGAGCTGCCATGCTTATATGCACATTAGATGCATTCGAATCTTTGAAAGGAAATATTAAATGATCATTGTGCCTTAGACTTAAAACAAATTATGACTAACAATCCATTTTGTCCAGTCGGTTCATGCAAAAGTGAGAAATGGCATGTCCCTATTTTAAAAAGTAATGATGTATTCTGCACGATTAATGGAAATAAAACCAATATGGCTTTGTGCAATTAACAAATCACAAAGGCTGTGATTTAATTAAGTAATACCAGAATGAAGCCTGGACCTGTGTTCTTTTTACACAAACAGTTCATGTTTTCAGGGTCTCAGAGCAGCTTGGTTAACAGTAAGTTCTTCTTCACACAAACTCTATCTTTGAAAGTTTTGCTTCTAACATTGAGAACGCAACATGTGCTGACCATTTTCCTAAACTTCTAATAAGAAGCGCTTATAAACAAGCAAACAAAGAAGATTTAAGGGGCATGCGGTAAGTAAACTTGAGGGTTTTGACATTTCAAACTGACTATATTAAGACAGCCATAAATATTATTATTATTATATTGTTTTTCTTAAATACTATTTTTTATTTTACAGTGAAATATTACAATAGTAATATTTCTTATTTGGTTGAACTTAGGGCTGTCAAATGATTAATCGCGATTAATCGCATCCAAAATAAATGTTTGTGTTTATATGATATGTGGGTGCACTGTGTATAATTATTTTCTGATAAATATATACACACATACATGTATATTTAAGAAAATAAATATTTATATTAGGGCTGTGCAAAAATTAGTTGCAATTAATCGCATCCAAAATAAAAGTCTGTGTTTACATAATATATTTGTGTGTGCTGTATATAATTATTTTGTATATATAAATACCTATGCATGCATGTATATATTTAAGAATTATTTGCGCTAAATTATATATATATATATATATATATATATATATATATATATATATATATATATATTCAAATATAAAATATTTATATTTATATAATATAGATTATGTATATATATAACACATTTTCTTAAATATATACATGCATGTGTGTGTATTTATATATACAAAATAATTATATACAGCACACACAAATATATTATGTAAACACAGACTTTTATTTTGGATGCAATTAATCACAATTAATCTTTGCACAGCCCTAATTTATATATAAAATATTTATATTTATAAATAATAGAAATCTATATACAGTAAACACATGAAAATATTTCTTAAATATATACAAGCATGTGTGTGTATTTATATATATAAAATAATTATACACAGTGCACCCACATATATTATGTAAAGACAAACTTTTATTTTGGATGCAATTAATCGCGATTAATCGTTTGACAGCCCTATAATGAACATTTTTATTTAGTAATAATAATCATAATAATAATAAGTACAACAAAAATAACAATATTGATGTATAGTCAAAAAAATTTGGGGGCAAATTGTCCAGACCTACAAAAGCGTAGCATACCTGGACTTTTTTTTAATTGACATATCGCATTTTAAATCGCAATCACAATTTTTTTTTAATTTGATTTCACATTGCTTCAGAATCAACATCCAAATTGTGCAGCCCTAGTAATCCAGGAATAAGATTCGGTTTTCCACAAATTACAGTGCTGATGATTAATGGCATGTGTAAAGATGATTTAAAGGTAAAAATAAAGATGTTGATCCTGAAGCAATGTGAAATAATATTAACATGATGTCATCAGCGAATACGCTGTACACGGAACACAAGTACGAGAGCTGCCGTTTCAAACAGGACCACTTTAACCTTAAGCCATGTCAATAATTATTCCATAAAATGAAGGTTTCGGTTCCTTATTGACCATCAGCAAGAGGAAAACACCTCCCACACAAAAAAGCGCTTCTTCACTATTCACACGGGCAACCTGTTATCAGAGCTAATTAGAGACTCCCACCTCCGTTATACATTTCTGTAATTAGGCTCTTAAAACATGATTAACATGTCTCAATTACGCCAGTCATCATTTGCATAATTTATAAGGAGCTCTAATTGCGAGTGAGTTTAGACTTGAAGCTGGGTAATAACAGAAACACACAGGAAACATTATGCTGCTACTGAGGCATGTCCGTTCCAACGGCCCTGACAGTATGATTAGAAATCACGTTCCAAATAAAACAGGAGGAGAAGCTCCCGTCATGTAGCAAACGCAATATTCTCCACATTTCACCACCACGGTCGTTAGATATCTCGCCAGCGCTAAAATTATGTGGCATGCAAAAGAAGAAGCCTAAACTTTATAAGAACACTAAAGAAATATGTGGAATATTACCAAAGAGTATATATATCAAAATACAGCCCTCACAAAGTGTACTCTGTGTTTATCTCATAATGGCAATATTAATATATGAAAAAATACATTTATTTGAAGTTGAAAGTTGTTTTGTACGAATTTCCCAGCTGAATTTTGTTAGAGATCATTCCTTTGAGACATGTTTGTTAGCAATATATCAAATGTCTAAATATTGCGATTCTCAGCATGCATATGCAAAATGCATAATTTGTATGAAAAGGAAATAATTTGTCTAAATGAATGTTATTGTGAACACTTCATTCAATAAATGATCAAAACGTTAACTTCTCTCAGGTGATGCATGCCGAACTTCTCGAATCATTTACTCCACTTGTCTTAAACCCACCCTTTTCTTACAATTGACCGCAAACTCATACTCAGATCTGCCACTATCCAATCAACAACTGCTGGATTTGATAAACTTCCTGAACTACAGTTTTTTTCTTTTCGGTTTTAGCTTCGGATGTTGGTCTCAATACGGGAAAAAAAGGATTTCTTGCGACTTCATCGCACCATAAATGACAAGAAAGGTAACTACATTTAACATTGGCCAATGAATTTGGGTCAATGGCATGACATTCATTTTGTCCAAAATCTATTCAAAAATAGTGGTTAATGACAACTACAGTATAAGAGAGAATGTTTTTAATTTCTCAAATAAAATAGTTTTTAGGGCATAATTGGGGTGACAAACCCTCATGACTGGTGTCAAAGACAATAAATCTCTTCAAAGGGGTGATTAACTGAGAAATCAAATTTTCCTTGAGCTTTTGACATCTAAGAGGTCATCATATTATAAGAATATCCTGTTTCAGAACTGAAAACATCCTTGTTAGTCCAATAAAAGCTTTTATTGACACCAGCCTCAGCAAACAACTCGTTTTTCAAAGTGGGAAACTATGACGTCAAAGAGGATAAAACACCTCACCCCGCAGATGAAGATCACTACTTCAACACGGCCGGTTTAGCCCCGCCCACCAATTCACGCATAGCTAAATAACATAGATGCCTACCTCGTGATGACAAACCGGATCAAGAGTGAAACTCATTATAATATGCAAAACTGTTGTCCACTCACAGCAGTGGGCGTTTACTTCCAAGTCTTCAATGCGAGACGCCCATAAAAACCGAGCGTTTTTGAGCTGGGCTCAAAACTGGGCTAGAAAATAGCCTATTACAAATTCATTTTGATGTTTTTTAATGTAAAAACCAAGCGAACGTCATAAATTGACCTCAGACAACAATATAAAAAAATGTTTAAAGCCAGTTCATGACCCCTTTTAAATCTCTGTAAAAGAATATTGGATTATTTGTATGGCAAGGCATAGTTAGTTAAGGCTATAAAATGTCTAAAACAGAAAAATGATAATGGTATTAATTAATAGTTTATTACAATATTTGAAAAAAAAAAACACTTTAGTTTGAAAAATATGTTTTAAAACTTTTTGGAACATAATGATTAAAATATGAAGAGCTCAGATGCAAAAGCCTCATTTTTATAAAGCTTGTATATTGAAGTTCAGTAATTTCACTTAAACGGCAATGAAGATTAGTGAAATTAATGAACTTAAATATACAAGCTCTATAAAAATTATCATCTAACAGAAAAGTTCAAATGGACTTAGAGGCTTTTGCATCTGAACCCTTCCTTCCTATACCTTTTTATTGATGGTTACATCACATGACTATGTTAGATGTTATAAAATAGAAAATGTAATACTTAAAAGTGGTCTAAAAGTTGTTAAAATGAAACCAACATGAACACAACAAGAAGAGTTTTGTTTTTTTAATTCCTTTTCTTTATTCGTGGACTCTTTTTCGTCATTGACCCTCTACGGCTCAGAAAAGTTCACGGTGAGTTTAAGTTTATTTTTCAAAGCTCTGTTCATGATCAGGCAAATGTATGTCAATGTGAAACAGACCTAATGAAAGCCCCAAGGGTAAAACAGAGCCGAAACCCGACACCAACAAACATCCAAGTTGATGTCCACCTTTCCAAATACGAACCATCTATATGTTCAAACACACACACTGGTCTTGCATTTCCCAGAGCACGTGGTACAAATACACGGACACTTAAAATAATCTGAAACGCTTGCAGTGCAAAAGCAGCCTTGTTTAAAAGCCCCCACCCCGCATCACATCCTGTTCCGTGAGCCGCAGTACTTGTTTATACTCGCGCGCCGGCCTGTGCCGTGTTAGCTCGTGTCAGGCCCTGTGTAAAGATACACAGCGAGGTCAGGAGTTCAGGCCGGCTCTGTCTGCTGCTGGCACATCGTCCTGCCCCGCTTGTCAGCTGCTTGCCAGAGGAGGGCTCATCACCACGACTGTCAACACGCCAACGCCGCCACGCAACACGTGCTACGCGCGGGCAACTCGCAGCCGTGTCAATCTCGGCGAGACGGCCGTAGAAAAGCCGTGTCATTTTGTGCTCTCTCGACACGTCTGCAGATGAAATATATTAGCAGAAGGAGCAATTTATCGTTCCCGTCGTAGAAACCGGTGTCGTGTCTGAATAGGAATTACGAGTTGAGGTGGCCGCACTTAATCCGAAGTTCTTGTAAATCAAGGTTATTGTGAGATTTTTTTTTAGACACAGGGCCACTGTTTCATTGAGACAAGCTCTCTGTCGGCTCCATGACCTCCACAGTCTGTTATGAAAGCTAAGACACTGTTCCACAGCACAAGCTACGCCATTTCAACAAAACAGACCCGCTGACGGATTTAATAACCTCACTTTCCTGGAATACACCTGGGACTCTAAGGGTGAAACAATGTAAAACGGTGAACGAGGCTGACTCTTTATTAAAAAAAAAGAAGAACGAATTAAAAAGGGCCTGACAAAAATGGTGGCTGCTCCCGTTTGGGCGCTCAGCACATTTGCAGTAAATGTCAAGGCGGAGGTTTGAGCCATTTTCTCTGTGGCGGCGGTGGATTTTTAGTGGTGTCTGTCTGTGCAGTGTGAAATTACACCCGCACATTAAAAGAGACAGAAGTGAACCGAGGTACAGCTCACGGCTAATTCCGTAGGAGAGAGTACATGGTGGGGGGTTAAAGCACAAGGATCTTTCAAATCGACCATCGGGGCTCTGAGTTCATTTAAAGAGTTCAGATGCAAAAGCCTCTAAATGCCATTTGAAATTTTCTTCTAAAATGACCATTTTTATCAAGCTTGTATATTTAAGTTCAGTAATTTCACTTAAATGACAATTTATAGGTAATCTTCATTGCCATTTAAGTGAAATTACTGAACTTAAATATACAAGCTTGATAAAAAATGATCATTTTAGAAGAAAATTTCAAATGGCATTTAAAGGCTTCATTTATTTTCAGTGTTGCCGACAGCATTTTCAACAGAATTGAGAACTGAAAAACAGTTTTTTTTCTTGCTATTTTTGGAGTGTTTACTTAAGTCACAAACATGTTACTATCAATAGCATCCACTTAAAAAGCATAAAAATCATTTGAATTCCCAGGCCAAGGCTAAAAATACTTTGCAAAAACTTCTGGCTGAATATTTGATGGTTTAAATCAAACTAATATATTTCTATTTCTAAAACACTTCCTGTTCCATTTGACAAGTTTTCCTTCCTTTCAATTCCTTCCACAACTGGAAAGCCCAAACTTTCAAAGCGAAACAAACAAAAAGCAGGAATCAGCTAATGTTAATATCCCAATATGCATGCTGATCAAATGCAAGTAGGTTTGATGTTGATGATCCGATGCTCCTAATGAAGTCCTGAGAGAGAAAAGCGACTGCGAGGAAGCTGAAACCAGCCCCCTTGACAAAAACAACACCGGGTGTGTGTTCAACTACAAACAAAAGCTCAACATGACGAGTGTTTTGTGTGTGTGGGGTGGGGAGGGGGAGGGGATGACATCTCACATGAAATATGATGAAGATAATATAGACAAACAACTAATTCCCACACGGAGAGCGTCATCACAACTATAATTTGACCACAAAAGCACAATCCTCGTAATCTTACAATTCGAATAGTTTGTTTGGAGTCAAACTGGGTTTATCGCTCTAGTCAAAAGCTCTGCAGGTTCCTGGTTGCCAGGAACTGTGGGAGAGAAGCAGGAGCAAAGAGTCAGGAAGAGGTCCAAGTCACTTTGTTCTTCATCTTGGAAACGAACTTTGAGTGAACCCCTGGTGACGCCAGGCAGTTCAAAAGAGTCAGGCATAACTCTTTCCCTCCTCGGAAAACCTCGCTAAACAAGAGGAGGAGGGAAAAAAAACGCGAACCTGGTGCCATGAGGCCCGTGTGATCGCTGACACTGGCCCTCTTCATTCGTCAGAATTTCACTGAGGATGGGGGAACCACTTCACTGCAGTGCATTACAGAAAGTGTGGCAGGGAGCCAACTTTAGCTGCCATGTAATGAAATCTTTGTAAATTACACTTTGGGGCTAATTAGAAGGAAGATACGGCTGTGTGTTGTTTTTTGTCTTACATTTGTTGTTGTTTCTCGCTGTAGCAATCTCGAATACCTTCACTCAGGGACAATCGCATAATCAAAACCGCATGTTCATTTCACTCTAATGAATAGTGCTTCTGGTGGACTTTTCAAACTGCTCTTAAAGTGCCGTACTCAACCAGCTGCATTTTATGCACACAAAACTTCCAAACTTATCCAGAAATAGTGCAGAATCTGCATCTAACCAGACAGCGCAGCAAAGAATCAATAAAAAAATGGCATGTCACAATAAGTCGAGTTTATAAAACTCAGATGGGCATTATCAAAACCATGAGGCGGAGTATTTTGAAGCCAACAGTCAGAATCAGAATTTAATGAGTAAAATAACATCATATTCTCTAACTAAAACCATTCTCATATACTGTTGGCTATAAACACAAATAACATCCTCATCAATAGCTTTCACTGCAGACCACATTATGTAAAAAGCTGTATTCAGTAATAAACTGTAGCTCAGCTGCAAAAAATGTAACCGTAACACACAAAATAATAATAGCTATCTATTTGAGGAATTACCATATATTTGAATAGCATGATTTTTGTGTTATTATTGTAATATCAGAAATTTCACATGATGCAGTCAAAAAATCTAATAACGCATATTCACACAAGACACATCACTGTATTAAAGAGCTCTGTAGCAACAAAAAAAAATCAATATTTCAATATTCAGCTTAATGTGATAACTGGATTCAAACAAAGACTTGCAAGCTTCGCTTTTGTTCTCTATGTGAGACAGGAAAACTCACCTGTTTTCTCTTTTATTTCACACAGGACATTGAATAGTGCCGGCTTCATTCTGTGACAGTTCAGTGCATGTTTCCTAAAAACACAAACAGAAATAAATAACAAGCCGTCACTATGCACGGCCTGTCAAAACTGTCAAAACACAGACATTAGGCTTAGAAGGAATGTGTGATTTAGGAAATTTGGAGTATTTTACAAATGGTTTTTGATAGAAGACAGCTGAAAATGGCACTAAATTGCGCAGCACTTTTGGAAGTGATAAAATGTGTTATACAAGAAAAAAAATCTGAATATTTCATATGCATCATAGAGAACAGCATGAAGTGGATTGTAAAGTGGAATTGCTATAAATACTCAATGAAGGTGAATGGCTTTCCTTTAAAAAATATATCATGAATAAATATAAATTACATATCACTCTAAAAGTATTTCAATATGCATGATAATTATTATTAAGTAAAGTTGTTTAAATATGATTTCAAATAATTAATTTCAAACTGTTTTAGAAACACTTGTGTTGACAGTTACTAAGGCTAATAAGGTCAAGTGACTTAATTTGACATAAATTAGTCTTCATCTTACTGCCTTATTGATTTTAATGACTATAAATTGATGTTATATTACATTAAAAAAATGTGTATTAATTTGTGTATTCATTTCGATTAATTCTTTTTTTACGAATGCATGCTCAGTAACATTTATTTAATTATTAGATACTTCCAGTCCAAAAACTAGGACTGAATCCACCCGCAACATGTAGTAAGTCTATATGGCACTGAATCAATGCGCCTTCTCATTTGTAACCTGCGAGATCCGGAGCAATTGGAAATCGAAACGATGCATCTGGAAGAAGAAGACGACAGCTCCAGATTGTGCACAGAGGCGCTCGGAAGTGGCTGTAACATGTGTGTAATGCAACTTGAAAAATGTACGCCTGCATAAAAGTTTGAAAGAAGACACAAAAAGAAAGTCTGTGCGCTTCGGGTGGCGCGCGTCAAAATATAAACCAGCTGACTGGTTGACGACATGCAAAAAAGACATGCATGCATACACGCTTAGATATATACCTGGCCTGTGCCTCGTCCAGACTTTGGTCGGTTATGGTCATGATTTGCTGTAAAATGTCTCCAATGTCCTGTTTTCTTCCCTCGCCGTCCGCTTCTCCCGTGCCATCCTGCATATGCTGCGCCAGGCCGGGGTGTCCGGCCATGCCCACCCCGTGAGAGGAGTGCATCAACCGGGGCTGATCATCCATCCTCGCCGCTGTTCTCTTGACTCTGGTGACTTTTTCAATTCTTCCCAAGGAGAAGGAAAATTCCTTCAGAAACTCTCGCCGTCACTCCCCCTTTCGCTTTCTGGATGTCTGGAGCGCGCTTACAACATGGAGAGAGGAGAGAGGGGAGAAAAGGCAAAGCTCCCTCTCACAGCTGGTTTGGGTGAAATCTGATCTGGAGAGCTGCTTTAGGATCAAGCCACTCCTGCTCTTGCCACCAAAGCCAAGACAACAGAGCCCAACTTTGTCTAAGGGCTGCTGTAATCCTGTGTAATCTGCCGCGTAACTCCTTGTTTCCTCTGACAGCTTTACGACTGAAACAGCTCTAAGACGTGCTTTGAAGGCGTTAAACGTGGGGAGAGAAGTGCTTTTGTTTCGCACAGGTCTGCTGGCAACACTGACACATAACAGGAGGCTCCGCCCACCGACACTGGCACACAGCGATGGGGAACCGCCCATTGCTCGTGATTGGACGAGAGCGCGCTGTTGTCCCCGCCTTGCTTCTTCCACGGCACGTCAATCATATTCCTGAGGAAGGTGGGTCGCCGTAATAAGCTTTAAGATGTGGCGTTAGCGCTTGGACTGGACAGGGTGGTAACACGGTGATGGATAGGGGTTGAAGATGAAAATAAATAATGGTGTTTGGCGTACAATCCCCTGTGTCCGCTCAGACTTCCATGTTATCTTATTCTGCAAATGAATGTGGTCATTTAAGATCTGTTTTCATTTGATGCCACCGTTGACATTTATGAACACAATTTGCTTGAAGGGTCCAAGTTAATGTACAAAGTTGTCAAGTATAAATCAAACATGGCTGGTGTAAATAGTCACATGACCAGAGGTGTTTGTGTACAGAATCTATTGAATCATTCAGATTCAGATTACCCTGTCATATAAATCAAGATCATAATAAACGTGTAAGATGGAGAAAGATGCCCACCTTAAGAACAATGGCATTTACTATTAAATTGTTAACACAGACGTAAGTTTGGCACGTGCATAATGTTGATGGTGCATCAGCCATTGTGTTATTAAGGGAAATAAATGGAAGCTATCATAGCACAAAAATGTAAAACTTGTCAGAAGAATATATTAAATTAAACAAAGTAAAAACAACACTACATTTATTTTTAACCATATGATCCATAGTACATATTGGCAAGGCAAGTTTATAGCACATTTCAAACACAATGGTAATTCAAAGTGCTTTACATAGAAGGAATTAAAATAATCAAAATAAATCAGAATAATTAAAAGGTAACACTTTATTTGAAGGGATGTGCATATAAACTGACATGACACTGTCATAAACATGACATAACACCTGTCATGAACATGGAGTCTCTATGAATGTTTATGACTGTTGTCATTAAGTGTCATTAGGTAAATTATGAAACTTTAAATGCAAAGTTGACGTTGTTTAAATGTCTTCTGGTTATGTATTACATGAACATAAATACAAAGATAAAATATACACACACACATACACATATATACACACACACAGCTGCGAGCAGCTGACTGCCGGGCCCAGCCTGGTGCAGACTCCTAACCCTGGTGCCTGAGGCACTCGCGCCCGGCGCGTGATCCTCCGGCCTCTGGCCCTCCCAATCGCTGCTCCCAGGCTATATTTATAAAATATACAAATATATATATATATATAGAGCCGGTGGCACCGCCACCTTGGTGCCTTTAGGGTTATTCTGTACGACGTGCAAAAACGGAACCCCTGCTTTGGAATACATACTAGTATGTATTCCACAATTGGAATACATACTAACATACTAGTCAGAACTGAATAGTTGATATCTGAATGACAGATCACCATAGAAGTCAATGGAAAAAATGTGACTAGTAACAAAAGAATAGTTACTAGTCACCATTGAAATAAGTACTAGTGTCTAATGAATAAGTACTAGTATCTATTTAATAGGTACTAGTATCTAATGAATAAGTACTAGTAAGTACTAGTACTTAATGGAATAGATACTAGTATCTAAAAAATAAGTACTAGTAGCATGAAAATAGAGACTAGTAGGTTAAAATGATTAAATGTTAAAACGGCTTGCCATACTCTATCTGTCGTTTCGACTAGTCACAATTACGTTACAGATATCTTAAATGATAATACAAACTATCCAAAATGTAATTACGACTAGAAAGACGTTGTTGATATCTACAATGTTAATTACGAATAGTCAAACTTAGCTTTTAAATGTTAAAAGGGCTTGCCATACAGAAGTGTAGGCTCAGAGAGACACTCAACATTTTCAAACCAAAATATCTGACTTTCTGTGGGTCCTAGCTCATGAGTGTAAATTAGAAAGTTGTCCGGCTTGAGGAGAATATATGAATATATGAAACGATGAGATCAACATGTGTACTGAGTTTCATATTATTACATGCAAGCGTGTTTGATTTATGGACCAAGTTTTTGGACCCCGTTCCAGGGGGCGCTGTCTAGCCCCCTTGCCACACCCGGGTACCATCTTCAGCCCGGCTCTGATGGCTGTGGGATCTGACCTGTGTGCAAAGTTTCAAGAGTTTTCAAACCCATTAAGGGCCCCAAAAGCCGCTAAGAGACTCAAAATCATCAAAAAAAGGAATGTTAAAGTTTGATGCGTTGCTATGGCAACATTATCTTAGATATTGAATAATGCTTTCACAGCTCTTCATCTGGCGTGTGTTTACATTATACAGATGAAGTTTGAAGCAAATCGGGTAAAAGTAAGAGTGTGATTTCAAAGCATTTTGAAAGTGAAACACTTTCTGCTGCCAGTTGGTGGCGCTATATATTTGGCTGCGTTTACACTTGGCATTAATATGCGACCTGTATCCGGATGTTGTCCACATACACATTGAAAAGACAAGTGTAAACGCGCTTCTGATCGGAATGTTATCCGATCGGCGTGTCCAGGTTCGGAGGTAGTCGAGGACGCTTTGTGATCGGATCTCAGTGTAATGTAAACGCAATCCAGCCATCGTGTCTGCATTCACAGGTGGACGTAATCTAAATCTCACCCAGTCTCCCTGTGGCTGTGAGAAAATAATGGCCAGAACGCAGTTTAGACAAGAAATAAAAACTTATTTGAATCTTACAATAAACGTTTATCTTTAAAACAGTTAATTTAGGCTTACATGATACTATGTGTGTCATTTTTCATTTTAATTGTGCAACATTATCTAATCGAGGCGATCGCCTGTACATTCACAGTCAGTCATGAGATCTTAAATAAGAGCTGCATGCTGCTTTGCCAGAGGAATAATTCAGATCTGATTTTTTAAATGTTGAATGTTTTTATTGAATGTCTTTGCATGTTAACCAATTTCTCCATTTCTGTCAATATAGTCATTGCACGCTATAACCTTAAAACCAGATGATCGATGATATGACTTGTTTTATGATCAACCCAGTTATTTTTGTATGATCAACTCTGGAAGTGTAGTCTTCGTTAACATTTTTTTTATCTAATTACTGGAGATTGCAAAGCGAATGAGTGAAAGCAACTGGGACATTTTTTTATTTGCATTATTTTACTCTTAATCTGGTGTCGTGCAACATATCTAATTTAAATATTATGCAGGAAACAGAAATCCGCTCTTCTATCCAGATACAGAGGCTACTCAATGTGACCAAATGTAAACTCCACCATGTCCTGATTGGCTAATGATCCAATCTGCTTGATCAGATCACGTTGATGCCATGTTAATGCCAAGTGTAAACACAGCCTTTGACTCACAATAGTCACATCCATGTGATCGGCCTCTTACAATGAACACACTGCTGAAGTTTCATCAAGATCAGTTAATGTATGCAGAAGTTTTAACACACTACCTTTTTGATTTATTTACTTACTTTTTTGATTTATGGACCAAGTTAATTTAATTAATACACTAATTATATAAAACTATTGTCAATGCACTACAATTAAACAGGTTATATGCCTTTACTTATAAAAAAATAAAAATAAAAACTTATTTAAAAAATACCAGGCTTAAGAAATGTATTTACTTTAGCAGGCCAGACACACAGTGAAATGATTAAGCCCCCTCCCCCTACACACACACACACACACACACACACACACACACACACACACACACACACACACACACACACACACACACACACACACACACACACACACACACACACACACACACACACACACACACACACACACACACACACACACACACACACACACACACACACACACACACACACACACACACACACACACAACACACACACAGACTGTGTGTCAAGAGACTCAAAGGCAAAGACAGGCCTAGGCTCAGAAAGAGCATGATCATATTCAAACTACAATATCTGACTTTCTGTGGGTTTGAGCTTATTATTGTTAATTAGAAAGTTGTTTGGCTTGAATAGAACAATATACACGGCAAGTTTTGTAACTGTCAGTAAAACTAACCAAGTTATAACACACTTTATGTGTCCTTTTTTAGTCAAAAAAATCCGCCACGGCCAAACCGTTCAAGATATCACAAATCCGTCCGGAATTTAGCATCCTCAATGTCTTGACTTCATGCACACCGAGTTTGGTGGTGATTGGTAACAGCATGGGTTGTAATTTGATGTTTTTCTAGGACATTTATCTAAAAAAAAAAAACATAATTCCCGAACTTCCGTTTGAACTGTCGTAAAACTTAGAGCACGAAAGTTGTTTGGCCTGATGTGATCTATGAGTGTACCGAGTTTCATATTAATCCATGCACGTGTGTTTGATTTATGGACAAATGTTCGAATCCCTAAAAGAATGCATCCTAAAAGAATGGTAAAGTTTGAATGCGTCGCCACGGCAACAGTTTCAAAGATATCAAGAATCCATTCATAGGTCTTCATCTGCCGTGTATTTACATTATACAGATGAAGTTTGAAGCAAATCGGGTAAAAATAAGAGGGTGATTTCAAAGCATTTTGAAAGTGACACACTTCCTGCTGCCAGTTGGTGGCGCTATAACTTTGACTCACAATAGTCACATCCATGTGATCGTCCTCTTACAGCGAACGCACTGCTGAAGTTTCATCCAGATCAGTTAATGTATGCTGAAGTTATGACACACTTCCTGTTTCACGTTTCTCGCCATAGTTTCGTTTCCTCGCCACGGCCAAACCGTTCGAGATATCAAAAATCCCCACACAAACTTTCATCCTCAATGTCTTGACTTCACGCTGACCGAGTTTCGTCGAATTTGGATCAGAGCTCTAGGAGGAGTATTTAAAAGTTCATTGCGTGTGTTTTACAAAAAAACCTCAATAGCCGACTTCCTGTTGGGCTGGGGTAAAAAGTAAGAACACGAGGTATAGATGAAATTCTGCTATCGACATGTGTACCGAGTTTCATATTATTACATGCAAGTGTGTTTGAGTTATGGACCAGGTGTTCGGACCCCATTCCAGGGCGCCTGACGAGCCGCCCTGCCACGCCCGGGTACCAGCTTCAGCCCGGCTCTGATGGCCGCGGGGTTCTGACCCGTGTGCAAAGTTTCAAGAGTTTTCGAGCATGTTAAGGGCCCCAAAAGTGCCCGAATAGTCGCTGAGAAAAAAAAAAAAAAAAAAAAAAAAAAAAAAAATAATCGGAAGGAAAACAATAGGGCTCTGCGCCCTTCAGGGCTTGGGCCCTAAAATAAAAATAGATAAAAATATGGCTGCCAGAGCCGAACTGCGGGCCCAGCCGGGTGGCAGGTCAACCCCGGTGCCCAACGACTCCGGGATGGCGGTGTACCGCCGGCTTCGGCCCTCCAATCCGCTGCTCGCAGCTATATCACACACACACACACACACACACACACACACACACACACACAGACATAAAGCCCCGTGGGCACCCTGACCTTGGTGCCTTTAAGGGTTATTCTGTATCTACGTGCAAAAACGTAACCCCTGCTTTGGAATACATACTAGTATGTATTCCACAATTGGAATACATACTAACATACTAGTCAGAACTGAATAGTTGATATCTGAATGACAGATCACCATAGAAGTCACTGGAAAAAAATGTGACTAGTAACAAAAGAATAGTTACTAGTCACCATTGAAATAAGTACTAGTGTCTAATGAATAAGTACTAGTATCTATTTAATAGGTATGAGCATCTAATGAATAAGTACTAGTAACTAATTAATAAGCATTGGTATGTAATGAATAAGGACTAGCATCTAATGAATAAGTACTAGTATCTAATAAATAAGGACTAGTGTCTAATGAATAAGTACTAGTATCTTTAAAAGGTACTAGTACCTAAAGAATAAACACTAGTATCTAAAGAAAAGGCACTAGTATCTAAAGAATAAGCACTAGTAGCTAATGAATAAGTACTAGTACTTAATGGAATAGATACTAGTATCTAAAAATAAGTACTAGTAGCATGAAAATAGAGACTAGTAGGTTAAAATGATTAAATGTTAAAACGGCTTGCCATACTCTATCTGTCGTTTCGACTAGTCACAATTACGTTACAGATATCTTAAATGATAATACAAACTATCCAAAATGTAATTACGACTAGAAAGACGTTGTTGATATCTACAATGTTAATTACGAATAGTCAAACTTAGCTTTTAAAATGTTAAAAGGGCTTGCCATACAGAAGTGTAGGCTCAGAGAGACACTCAACATTTTCAAACCAAAATATCTGACTTTCTGTGGGTCCTAGCTCATGAGTGTAAATTAGAAAGTTGTCCGGCTTGAGGAGAATATATGAATATATGAAACGATGAGATCAACATGTGTACTGAGTTTCATATTATTACATGCAAGCGTGTTTGATTTATGGACCAAGTTTTTGGACCCCGTTCCAGGGGGCGCTGTCTCAGCCCCCTTGCCACACCCGGGTACCATCTTCCCGGCTCTGATGGCTGTGGGATCTGACCTGTGTGCAAAGTTTCAAGAGTTTTCAAACCCATTAAGGGCCCCAAAAGCCGCTAAGAGACTCAAAATCATCAAAAAAAGGAATGTTAAAGTTTGATGCGTTGCTATGGCAACATTATCTTAGATATTGAATAATGCTTTCACAGCTCTTCATCTGGCGTGTGTTTACATTATACAGATGAAGTTTGAAGCAAATCGGGTAAAAGTAAGAGTGTGATTTCAAAGCATTTTGAAAGTGAAACACTTTCTGCTTCCAGTTGGTGGCGCTATATATTTGACTCACAATAGTCACATCCATGTGATCGGCCTCTTACAACGAACACACTGCTGAAGTTTCATCAAGATCAGTTAATGTATGCAGAAGTTTTAACACACTTCCTTTTTGATTTATGGACCAAGTTAATTTAATTAATACACTAATTATATAAAACTATTGTCAATGCACTACAATTAAACAGGTTATATGCCTTTACTTATAAAAAAATAAAAATAAAAACTTATTTAAAAAATACCAGGCTTAAGAAATGTATTTACTTTAGCAGGCCAGACACACAGTGAAATGATTAAGCCCCCTCCCCCTACACACACACACACACACACAGACTGTGTGTCAAGAGACTCAAGAAAGACTCAGGCTCAGAAAGAGCATGATCATATTCAAACTACAATATCTGACTTTCTGTGGGTTTGAGCTTATTATTGTTAATTAGAAAGTTGTTTGGCTTGAATAGAACAATATACACGGCAAGTTTTGTAACTGTCAGTAAAACTAACCAAGTTATAACACACTTTATGTGTCCTTTTTTAGTCAAAAAAATTCGCCACGGCCAAACCGTTCGAGATATCACAAATCCGTCCGGAATTTAGCATCCTCAATGTCTTGACTTCATGCACACTCGAGTTTGGTGGTGATTGGTAACAGCATGGGTTGTAATTTGATGTTTTTCTAGGACATTTATCTAAAAAAAAAAAAACATAATTCCCGACTTCCGTTTGAACTGTCGTAAAACTTAGAGCACGAAAGTTGTTTGGCCTGATGTGATCTATGAGTGTACCGAGTTTCATATTAATCCATGCACGTGTGTTTGATTTATGGACAAATGTTCGAATCCCTAAAAGAATGCATCCTAAAAGAATGGTAAAGTTTGATGCGTCGCCACGGCAACAGTTTCAAAGATATCAAGAATCCATTCATAGGTCTTCATCTGCCGTGTATTTACATTATACAGATGAAGTTTGAAGCAAATCGGGTAAAAATAAGAGGGTGATTTCAAAGCATTTTGAAAGTGACACACTTCCTGCTGCCAGTTGGTGGCGCTATAACTTTGACTCACAATAGTCACATCCATGTGATCGTCCTCTTACAGCGAACGCACTGCTGAAGTTTCATCCAGATCAGTTAATGTATGCTGAAGTTATGACACACTTCCTGTTTCACGTTCTCGCCATAGTTTCGTTTCTCTCGCCACGGCCAAACCGTTCGAGATATCAAAAATCCCCACACAAACTTTCATCCTCAATGTCTTGACTCCACGCTGACCGAGTTTCGTCGAATTTGGATCAGAGCTCTAGGAGGAGTATTTAAAAGTTCATTGCGTGTGTTTTACAAAAAAACCTCAATAGCCGACTTCCTGTTGGGCTGGGGTAAAAAGTAAGAACACGAGGTATAGATGAAATTCTGCTATCGACATGTGTACCGAGTTTCATATTATTACATGCAAGTGTGTTTGAGTTATGGACCAGGTGTTCGGACCCCATTCCAGGGGGCGCTGACGAGCCGCCCTGCCACGCCCGGGTACCAGCTTCAGCCCGGCTCTGATGGCCGCGGTTCTGACCCGTGTGCAAAGTTTCAAGAGTTTTCGAGCATGTTAAGGGCCCCAAAAGTGCCCGAATAGTCGCTAGAAAAGAAAAAAAAAAAAAAAAAAAAAAAAAAAAAAAAAAAAAAAAAAAATAATCGGAAGGAAAACAATAGGGCTCTGCGCCCTTTCAGGGCTTGGGCCCTAAAATGTCTTTGTTATGACAACTTGACATTAACCAAGAAATCATAACCTGTTAACCTGTAATGTGTTAACATTACATTACCCATCTGTTATGGTTGGTTTTACCTTTGGTTGTCATGACACCATTATAACTGTGACATGAATATTTGACTTGTCCTCAAGTAAAGTGGAACACATTGTACTAGTTATAAAGATGTCATTAAGGGGCATTACACTGTCAAATGCTTTAACAACAGTGTCATTAATATTTCCCTTTACCTCAAGTAAAGTGGAACACGGTGGACTAGTTATGATTTCTTGGTTAATGTCAAGTTGTCATAACAAAGACATTTTAAACAATGTCAACTTTGCATTAAAAGTGTCATAATTTACCGAATGACACTTAACGTAGGCCCTATGAAATCCGTTTCACTTTTCTGAATTCCGTTTTTTCCATTTTAATTTTTAGGAATTCATTTAATAATTTTGACTGTTATTTTAGTCGTAAAAAGAGTATGCTTTTAAAGTTAAAGTTTTCCACGTTGAACACTAGACTATCTGCGTTAATTTGCCAATTCCGAATTCCATGATCGCAGAAATCATAGGGCCCTGTTAATGGCAACAGTCATAAACATTCATAAAGACATTTTCATGACAGGTGTTATGTCATGTTTATGACAGTGTCATGACAGCTTTATGAACATGCCTTCAAATAAAGTGTTACCAATTAGGACAGTTTAGAATAAAGATAAGAATAGTGATACCCCTATCTGAGATGGAAGAGATTGAGCTGGTTTACGGTGCCACTGGACCTCTAGCCCAGGGACGTACTCTGCTGGGGTGGTGCTACACCAATAATGCCCAGCGGGGCCCCCACAGAGCACGCTTCTGCCTGCTGCCGACCGTTACCCTTAACGACGCTCTCAGCGACTCCTTCACTCTCCTTCAAAATCTCTTCCAGTCAGAGCAATATAAAAGCAGTATCAAAGCAATTAAAGCAGTACAGTAAAAACAGTCGGACGAACAGTGTCGCAGTGCTCATTCAGTAAATGCACAGCTAAACAGATGTGTTTTGAATCTGGATTTGAATAAGACTACTGTAGGAGCACACCTGATCTCTTCTGGAGGCTGGTTCCAGCTGCGGCTGGCATAATAAAAGCAGACTCTCTATGCTTAGAGTGAATCCTTGGTATTTCTAGCTGATGTGATCCTAATGATCTGAGTGATCTGTTTGGATTATATTCAGTGAGCATATCTGCAATATATTGAGGTCCTAACCCATTGAATGATTTATATACCAGTAATAATACTTTAAAATCAATCCTACATGTAACTGGGAGCCAGTGTAAAGACCTGAGGACTGGTGTGATATGTTCATATTTTCTGGTCCTGCTCAGAATCCTGGCAGCTGCGTTCTGTATGAGCTGCAACTGTCTTATGGTCTTTTTAGGAAGGCCAGTGAGGAGGCCATTACAGTAATCCACCCTGCTGGTGATACGAATTCTTTAACCGTACATTCACACCGCCGCCGACTTGAGCTTCTAAAGCGGCCGGGCATTTTGAGCGTTTTGAGCGTCAATCAGAAAGTTTAAAGAAGCTCAACTTTATGGTAATAAGCTGTGACGCGGTTCAGCGGCAAGCATCGGCAAAACGCCAGCAACCAATCGGAATATAGACATCCTTCCCGCTGGCTGATTCCGAAGAAATACACAATGTAAACTTTCGTTCCTACCAAAACATAAGTTCAGAGAAAATGGAAGAGAAGCTAATCATCGCCGTTGCTGTGATTCCTACTGGTTTCGTATCATTTATGACATGACGTTGTTTGCTTATAGGGAACGCACGAGCGCAACTTTTATTTGAAATATTTACGAACGCTCGTTTTAAAGTGGGTATGCAATTAATTTGCTCACAGTGACATCCGATTTGACTGCAAATAATAATAATAACAGCAAACTATTTTTTCCCGACCAAATGTGACCAAAACAGTAATAAAAATTATGTCATTATTAAAGGTTTCTTCAATGTATTGCTTGTTTTTTTTCTGTTTATTACATTTCATGTTGTGACACTTCTATTCTCCCTGCAACGTCAGAGCGTCCAAAGCTTCAACAAGCTTCCCCATACTATCTTTGACAGAGCGGCCAGAGCTTCTTTGACGCTCAAGTTGGCAGCGGTGTGAACGAACAGTAAGTCTTTGTTGGAAACAAAGCATCTAATTCTTGAAATATTTTTCAGAAGATGATAGTATCCTGATTTAGTTATTGCTTTGAGATGACTACTGAAACTAAGGTCTGACTCTAGAGACACCAAGATTCCTGACTTAATTTTTAGTCGTTAGACCCCTAGCCTAGCATCAAGGTATGCATTCACCTTGAGAACTTCATCTTTGTTTCCAAATGCAATGACTTCAGTTTTGTCTTTGTTTAACTGAAGAAAGTTTTGGCACATCCAACTGTTTACTTCGTCAATGCATTGGCACAGGGAGTTAATGGGGCTAAGTAGAGCTGTGTGTCATCTGTGGTTAGCAATTTGGTTCTTTCTCATTATTTGGCTCATTGGGAGCATATACAGGTTGAATAGGAGTGGTGCAAGAATCGAGCCTCGAGGGACTCGCGAGTCATGGATGTCCACTCAGACTTACGGTCTC
Organism: Hybognathus amarus; assembly: GCA_030378365.1. Taxonomy (NCBI): domain Eukaryota; kingdom Metazoa; phylum Chordata; class Actinopteri; order Cypriniformes; family Leuciscidae; genus Hybognathus; species Hybognathus amarus. Next base: position 75,511 of record JAQIUQ010001226.1, on the reverse strand, counting down.
CTATACTCGCATAATAACCTCTCCCTTCTAAGTATGACCTGAACAATTTTAGGACTATCCCAGAAAGCCCCACCCAGTTTTCCGACCTGTCAAGAAGTATGTCGTGATCGACAGTGTCAAATGCAGCACTGAGGTCGAGTAGTACCAGTACTGATAATATGCCTTAAGCGAATATCGTTTATTGTCTTTATGAGCGCTTTCTCTGTGCTGTGATGGGATCGGAAACCAGATTGAAAATTTTTAAAGTATCTATTCAAGCTTAAGAATTTGTTCAGCTGATTGAAGACAACTTTTTCAATGATCTTGCCTATGAAAGGAAGATTTGAGATCGGTTTGCTTAAGATGGTCTTATCCAGATTGCTCTTTTTCAGGAGGGGCTTGACAACAGCAGTTTTCAAGGAGATCTAATTTCTAAGCTGTTTAACACACTTTTTAAAAAAAAGATATAAATAAAACTTGCTGAGAATCAATTCTGAATTACATTGGTTAAATTTGTTTGATTCATTTTTCAAAAAAAGCATTTAACATGACAGTCTACATTAGGCAAGTCTCTTATTAAAGAACATTTATTCTCAACATGTTTTGCAACAAGACATCTTTTGTCCCTTCTTTTCTTCTATGTAAATGACTAAATGTCAATATATTAAACTACGTGTGTGTGTATACATTCATTAAAAAAAAAAGAAAAAAAAGACCATGCTGCTGAAAGACACGATGGTCACTCAATGTGTCTTGGAAAAATGATCAGACAGGCAGTTTGCTCAGCCATGTGGTCTATTTAACGGTATTAAATTCACTGGCTATTGACATGGGGCTCAGAATGTGGCAGAAATGTCACGCTCTGGCTGCAGGTGCTGGGAAAAGGACCAATAAAGAGAGTGTTAAAGAGGCCATTTCTGATGCCTGAGTACCCATCACTGGAACAAATATTCCAGAAGCACCACTCCAACTATTCATGTGATGTCTCATCCCCATGCTCAACATATGAGTGTGTCACCTTCCATTATGTTCCTTATGAAAAACGACACCACTTTAACCTGTCTTACTTAGACTGCTGACATATACTGGTTATATAGATAATATCTCAACTTCTTATTGGAAACAACATCATCAATTTCATAGAGCAAACAGATATATGAGGGATATAAATCCTTCAATGTATTTGATATTCAGAGCTCATGTATTAAATTCAGCTTTTTGGTTTACGCAAAAATATTATTAAACAAAAACAAAAACAAAAACCTACTAAGAAAAATACGATAGTAAGTGCCCAATTTCAAATAATTTAAAATGATCAATAGTCTAGTTGTATCCTACTGTATCTATAGGAACAACCAACTCATTAACATAAGAAAATGCAGCTATTTTTTTTTAGGTTGTGATTTCATATGAATTTGTACAAAAATATAAGATTTTTAGAAAAAAAGCATGAAGGTCCACCCCTAAACTTAAAGGTCCACTGATGTGCCTTGGAACACGCAGATTTGTATGATGCATTGACGTAATTTCCACTGAAGCTATGGAGGGACATATTGAATGGCTCTTACCCTTTTCAAATAGCCAATAGTGTTTAGTCGTACTTGATAGCACCATGCAAGTGCTAATGATAGCCTATACGTTGGATTCTGTGAATAAATTCTAGCCATTTCATTCTTAGCCAACATACAATTGGAAAATGGAATAAAATTCAAGCGTTTGAGCAACCCAATAACCCATTTTGCACCGTGACGTGTCAATAGCCGCCTTGACCAGGTGGTATTTATAGCATAGGGGGCGGGATGCTTAGATTCTAGAGAGCATTTGATTGGGCAGAAGATGTGATGTGAAGCTGAAAAAAAATCATTAAAAATCCGTGATCAATTTCAGCAGAAATGAGAGATTGTTAGTTTAGAATGCTTATATCTCCTAAATGGGAATTTTGTCATTGTTTTGGAACACAGTCAACACACCAGCTTATTCATAATCTTAAGGCCAACATAGCTATTCATACTAAAAGCTAAAAAATAACATTTTGATTTCAGGAGGCCTTTAAAGCTGTAGTGACTTAGTTTGTCCTCTTTGTCGCCCTCTCTGTTAGAAATCTGCAATTACAGTCAGTAATCAACTTTATGTGAGTTGTACCTCGGCATGGTACAGCACGGATGAATCAAATGTTTGAGGAGAGTGTGTGGCTGTCAGTCACCGTGCCAGTCTGGAGTACTGTCATTCAGAATCACAGATTGGACTTTTTTGGATGTATGGCCAACAAGAATTTTCACCCTAAAGTAACATCCACTCTTGCTCTGACCAACTAAGGTGAAAAAGCATTGCAGTAAATCGTGCTGATTAAATTCAACGATCGCTTATCATATCACGTCAAACCGAAATTATACTTTGTTCTCAAATTGTTAATGTAAACAACATCATTGCGTGACTATATTTAAACTCCTTCATATGTATCTGTGTTTTCGCATGTGCCCGGTTGCAGTCTCTTTTTCCAAACTCTCAGTCCAAAGTCTTTTGCAGTATACAACGGATAAGTCTCCAGTTGTCACTTGGTGATTGTCGTTTGAACCTTTCTGGATCCGCCGTCAAATTAATATGTTTTATTATATCAAGAGCAAGAAAAGGCTATAAATCTCCACCTCCAACATCCTCATTCTCGAGTTTCCCGCGTAAATCTACCAGTACCACTTGAATTAAAAACATTATTACAAGCTTACCGGTTTGAATCGAGCTAAGGCAAGCAGATAGTTTTGAACAGTAGCGGAGTGGCAATCGGGAGAGTTGGGAGTTTTCCGGTGGCCGGATAGTGTTTCGAGGCCGCGAGGCCGGTCTAATAAAATGTATTTATTGGAAGTTCGCCATGTGCACTTGGGGCCCAAGCTAGGGGAAGAAAACATTTTTACATTTTCTATAACGGAGCATATATTTGCACTAAGTGCAAGTGCAAGTGAACGCGAGTTCGAATCCGCCTTTTGCGAATTCGAAATAAATACATTTTAAAGGTGGGATTCTAAACTCCGTTCAACACATATGTAAAGATGTAAAATGTAAAACCTAACATTAAGGTCTCTAGCGTTATATTTTGCCAACGAACTAAAATTGAAACCATGATATGGCGTTGTGCCATTATAATAACTGACATTAGAATAGCATCCTGTTTGTGCTGCGTGAATTACTTTGCTCACGCGATCATGGTCATCTGGTGTTTTCTCCTATAAATAAAAGCTCAAGGGTTTATTTCTTGCAAGTGAAGAAATTAGGACAAAAGTATTTTAATTTTCCTATATTATAGTGTAATGTAGGTTAAAATATACTTTTGAAATACTCATTTTCATTTACATAGTACATTTATAGGCTAAATGGATTTTACAGTACGTCATAGGAATAATTATAAATCATTATTACATTATTATATATTGTTTGGCATCCTAAAACACCATTGATAATGTAATGCAGACTGAGACTCTCATAACTAAAAAGATGTTTGAGCCCTCTTTATTGTCCTGGTACAAATTAATGTTTTTTCTTTGTTCATGGGTTGAAGCTCTTAATTTTGATCTCTCAGAGAGCACGGGATTGATGCATTTAACATTAAAATGTCCAAAATTTTCGTGCGGGATCATGCCCCCGAACCCCCTAGAGGCACAAAGTCCACCCAACATAAGTTTTAGACATTCCTATGGGAAAGAACGACCATTTATGAACTTTACTCCAGCATAGTACAACAAAGTTCCTTAAATCAGTAAAACTGTAAATGCTATCGGCTATTAAAATCGTGCCGCGACGAGGGCCGGCGGTCTACGAAATTTCCCGGTAGATTTTTTGGTCCCACTCCGCCCCTGGTTTTGAAGGTACTTTAGTTTAGGTACTTGCTAAAAAATTTATTTGGGATTATTTTTAACACAAAAACAGTTACGGACTGCAGCTTTAACCATCAAAGGGGTATAAGCAGATTGAATGAAAATGCATGGATGGCATCATACAAATTTATACGAATTAGTCATCCAAATAAAATAGTAATGATTTGCAATGAGCGACTATTGCAATTTGTATATGGTGTATTGGAACAACTTGATGTTTCTCTGTGAATAATGGCAAAATGGGTTCACTCTTGGTAAAAGTCATTTTTCACATCGTGGCAGAAGTTAAATCGATCAATCAGATTTCTCATTAGTTGAAGAAGAGAAGGAACTAGTTAATGATGAAAGGAATCAGCTCTGCTGCTGTGATAGTATCTGAAGACTGCTGGGCTGGAACAGATGTATAGGCTAAGTGACCTTCCTCTGTAAAACCAGACCACACTGATTGCCTGACCTCTTCACAGCTATAGCCTACAGCCAGAACAGAGTCTACAGCATTCGTGTATACCGTAGACACACAGCTCAATGTCAAACATCTTCAATCCAAACAGGAAAAGAAAGTATTGACTCACAAACAGTTGACTGCTTGTATACTTGTCCAGAAATGGTTGCAAAAAATGTAACTGCTGCATAAACAGTATGAACATCTCTTATTAATGAAGAAAAATGCAACATCAGGCTTGAATATAGCCTTTTGATACAGTTTGCCATTTTTAAACATTTCCCGGTCAGTGTCAGAAATTGCCCGCACATTAAAAAAAAAACGATGCCCAGTCTGAATTTACAATGAGCTTCACGCAGCAAATAACACACTTACAGATATTTGACATTCTCTTGTAGACACTTGAACTCTTGTGGTTTGAATTTAGAGTAGTTTGGTTTTCCCTACCCGATCAGCACTTCTGTATTCCCAGCGGTGAGAGGAGCACATTGTGCTGCTGCCGAACACTTTTCTAGCTCACTCGTTTCATTCATATTTATGCCAGCTCATCTAAATTGTCCTTTCTAATAATGTGTGATCTGCATACGCTCACTTATATCAAGCACATTCATCTTTTTCAAAGCTTTGGAAACATTTAAATAGTTATAAATGGTTGTGTAGTGTGAGGCTGGATAGTTGGGTCAATCAAAAATAAGAAAGTCCACGATAAAGAAAAGAAAAAATCGAGTGTAAAACACATGTGACAAGTTTTAGAAATGTACTCTTTATTCACATTGGGGTCATTTCGTTTTGAAAAACTTTTATATAAATTGCAAGAAAATGTTTAATTTAATGACTTGAACATGAAAATTACATGTTTAAGAAAAAACTAATGTTTAAAACTATGCACTTTAAAAGATTAAAATGTTGCTATTATTAAAAGAATTAATTATTTAATTAGACTTTTTTTAGTATTATTACTGTATTTACTGTATGATATCAGGACAGTTGTTCCACCCTGACATGTTTTTCTTTAATTTATTATTAGAAATTAAAAACTTGCATCGAATGTGGTTTTAAGTCATTGTTTATATTAATTGCACTTTTAATGCAAAAAATGAGTGTCAGAAGTCATGACACATACTCTCAGCGAATTAAATATTAGTTAAATATTAGTCCACGATAAAGAAAAGGAAAAATCTAGTGTAAAACACATGTGACAAGTTTTAGAAAGGTATTCTTTTTTCACATTGGTGTCATTTCGTTTTGAAAAACTTTTATATAAATTGCAAGAAAAGTTTTAATTTAATGACTCTAACATGAAAATTACATGTTTTGAAAAACCATTAAGAAAAAACGAATAAAATTATGCACTTTAAAATATTAAAATATTGTTACTATTAAAATAATTCATTATTTTAATTAGTCTTTTTTTATTATTATTATTACAGTATGATATCAGGACAGTTGTTCCACCCTGACATGTTTTTCTTTAATTTATTATTAGAAATTAAAAACTTGCATCAATGTGGTTTTAAGTCATTGTTTATATTAATTGCACTTTTAATGCAAAAAATTTTGTGTCACAAGTCATGACTTTCAGCGAATTAAATATTAGCTACTTTTTTTGGCTTCTCATTTTCACCACTGGCGATCTTCGTTAATTGGTGATCTGCCCAATTAATATGTTACATAATATTAAAATGTTTTTATTGCTTGCAACATTGTGAAGGATTTCCAGAAGCTTTGGGTTTCATTAATTTTTTTTTTTAAACTTGGCGATTTAATCTATCAATCATTTATTATTCTTAAGTAAGACATTAGATTCTCATATCCTCTGTCATGACACGCTGTAACAGAGGCTGAGTAAAGCACTTCATGACACGTCGATTGATCAATGTTGCAGTCAGTGCAGACCAGGTTTAGAAGACATTGCAGCACTGCAAGCTTCAAGTACATTTCTCAGGGGGAGGCTGTGATGAAATATTCAGTTGTTTGGCGCCGTATCCCCAAGCATGTATAAAAGGCTGTGTGAAATAGAGAGACCTGGACACAGCTTGAGTCTGCATCAAGTGCAAACCTGAAAACCTCTCCATCTTGAAGACTTCAGGTGGAGCTAGAGGAATTAAACTTTCATTGAGCTTTAAATGGGTTACAGGTCAGCGGTTGATTCAGCATTTTGCGCTTTCCTAAAGCTTTGGGGATAATAAGAAATCTACCTGTTCACTTAGCATCGCACCTCTGAGAAAAAAGCTGTCTTTTTTTCAGTCATTACCTTCAATGTTATAAATACAGCCAAACACACAAACCCCATGTTCTGAGTGATTTCAAATCAATGTTACCCTGCTATTTCATATGCAAAAGGCTGTTTTCCATAGAAAAATGCTGAAACGTTGGTTACTGGTAACTTTAGCTCATCTAAATGTCCCTTTTGAGTGTTTCTCCCAATCATCCCTCCACAAGGCTGTCCCTCCTATAGGCCATTGTGAGGACACACACCACGCAGCTCTTCCTGAACCACAGTAAAAAGGGAGCGGGACCTGTCATAAAGCATTCTCATTTACGGCTGCAGGGTGGATGCTTGGAGAAATACAGAGAGAGAGGGAGAGAGAGAGAACACTACTGTAAATGTCAAGAGATGCTACTGGAAGGCCACTCAGCACCTCCCAGCCTCCCATGCGAAAAGGCCACTTAGAGCAGTGGGCAGATAGCAGGCTGAGTTTATGTGCTGACCCAGCGCTCCAAATCAAACTTACAAATATCAGGGGCTGGGCGGGCGGGGGAGGCTGGGGAATGAGAAAGACATTGAAGGAGAGAGAAATTGAGAAAAGAAATAAACAGGACTATACAGAGACCAACATGTTTAACACATCATCCACCTTAGCTTACAGAAAATGCAGGGTTGGGAACCGAGCATCTGAATAAGAACTCAATTCTCAACAATAAAACTAAACAAGTGTGTGTTCACACTTGGCAGGTTTGGTTTAGTTAAAACAAAACTCTAGTGGGATTGCTCTGTTAGTGCGCATAATCTGAAACCTGACCAAAGACACGTAAACGAACCAAAAAATAGGATGTTGTGAATGTCTACTTTATGTACGCAGTGTGCACATGAGCGCATTTAGCCCAGCGAACAACATTGCTTTGCATTTTCGGTGAGTTCTGTCACAAAATATATGTCATAAAAGCGGTATATATATATATATATATATATATATATATATATATATATATATATATATACATATATATATATACAGTGTGGTGTATCTCTAGACTCAGACTCAGGTCTCAAGACCATATTTGAATGGTCTCGGTCTTGTCATGGCCTCCACTTCGAGTCCCATTCAAAACATGTCATGGTTATTACTGTATATTAATATTTCTTTAAATTGTTTGATTGAAACGTCCAATGATTGCTGACTTTCTTGTGCGCAATTGCGCATGACTTAAGACTATAACGTTCGCCACACAGAATTCATGTGCAGTATTGTTATGTGAAAGAGCACTTACTGATTGTAATAACTAAGTCATAATTATAATAAAATTACCTTTACACCACTATGTGGCCTTTTTACCATTACAGTGTACATGATTCCATGGTATATTTGGTTTACTGTTTGAGCATGGTGCCAATTTTATTGTTACCACCAAATATTTTACATATTCTTGAAGATATCTGAAGTCAGAAGTCTGGTTTGAAATCAGAAGTCTGGTTTAAGACCAACCTTAGGTTATCCAACCTCTCTGGTTCTCGAGCTTGGACTCGAACTCTCTTTGGTCTCTGCCTCCAACTTCGGACTCACTTGGACTCGACTCTCTTTGGTCTCAGTCTCGACTTGGACTCGACCCTCTATGGTCTCAGTCTCGAACTCGGACTCGACCCTCTATGGTCTCAGTCTCGACTCGACTCGACCCTCTGTGGTCTCAGTCTGAACTCGGATTCACTTGGACTCGACTCTCTTTGTTCTCAGTCTCGACTCTGGACTCGAACCCTCTATGGTCTCAGTCTCGACTCTGACTCACTTGGACTCGACTCTCTTTGGTCTCAGTCTCGACTTGGACTCGAGCCCTCTATGGTCTTGGTCTCGAACTCCGGACTCGAACTCTCTTTGGTCTCAGTCTCCAACTTGGACTCTAGACCTCTATGGTCGAGACCCTCTATGGTCTCGGTCTCAACTTCGGACTCGACCCTCTATGGTCTCTGGTCTTGACTTCGGACTCACTTGGACTCGACTCTCTTTGGTCTCAGTCTCGACTTGGATTCGACCATCTATGGTCTCAGTCTCGAACTTGGACTCCAGTGAGCTGGTCTCGACAACAACATTGTGTATATATATATATATATATAATATATTAAGTTTATTTTTATTATGCTCATTGCACTCATACAAATATCTCACCGATACACCACTGCTAAATCTATAGCACGAAACAAACAGCGTGATCAATGAAGGCCTGAACAAATTATTTCTGAATGAACAACTCTTATGAGTCAGTACTATTTATTGAATCTTAACCACAGAGCTCAACTGTTGTCTGACTCCCCCCAAACGATCAAATACGTTTCCTTACCACCATCAAAAGTTGTATGGCTTTTGCATACAACTGTCGCATTTTGCCCTCTAATGGTACTGTAGACACACTGCAAGTTTAAAGTCGGCCATTTTAAGGGCTGTCTCAGGCCACGTTTACACAAAGCTGTGTATTTAGAGAAGCGGGTATTTCCCCGGACTCCATTTTCAATAATAACATCGTGCACACACCCGCATAATTACGCCGTCGAGCACCATCATAACTATGTCAAACCTATTGGCGGCAGTGTAGGGAGAAGGATAAAGCCATGCAAGCCAATCAGAATCCTCAGAATCGACAAGAGAGAACCTAAAACCCTGTTTCTCCCAGTTGACACGACAACACATAATCGGCATTTTTAGAAATCTCCACTTTGGCCTTTTTAGAAATAATCGTTTTCTGTGATAAAAACAGGGTTTTCGTATAAATGACAGGCCAAACCGCAGAGAAATATCTGCGTAAACGGAGCCTCAATCTCAAAATCCTACCAATGCTCTGAAACGTTATCTCCCTAAAAAGTCCCACAATTCACTATGAAATCCATGCAGGAAGCATCAGTGGCTCACTATGGTTGCGTACAAAATAGCATACACATTTTTAATTAATTCCTTCACGACCACTAAAAAAATTCTATATAGTATGAGTGTATCTATATGAGTGTATGAGTTGCTTTACTGCCATTCATAAATCTTCTCCAGTGGCCTCATGGGATAGTGAAGTGTCCATACATCATAATCTCACTGGAAGCACTGTAGTAGGTTGTCCGGGTACTTGTTGCATACTCTTTTATGAGTACATACTTCAGACTTACTTCTTTTGTCAAACTGTTTTTCACCTACTGTATAGGTCTAGTAAAAGTATGTGATTTCGGATGCAGCCATGTTCCTTAATAGAGGTGTGAAACATTAATCCCATGAGCCAACTCACACATAACGACACAAGATCAATGTTGTTTAAAATGTAAATAATGTAATAATAATGTATTTAACATAATCTACATTTAAAAATAATATAATGAAGATATCACATCTTCATTATGTTTTTCTTACTCTTCTTACCAGTGTCCGCATTTATGTACATGATATAGGCTACAGGTCCACGACCTAGGAACTAGGGAGTAGATTAAGACAAACATAGTAAAACTTGACATTATGTATTTATATATATAAAAAAATAATTAAATAGGTTTATCATATTATATTATTATTGTTAGGACCAATTACTGCACTACATTGCATTTACTCTAGAAGAATACGTATTTGTTTTACATCTGTATTACTGAGATTCATTTATTCATTCTTTCTTTTTTCTTCCAATATGTATTCTTTAAAGATAAAACAAAAATCTGTAATGGAACCGTTAAGGAACCAGAATTGTTCAGTGGAATCAAAACCAGAATTGTATCAATTCTTTACGATTTCCATTCCTAAGTGTTAAAATGACTTTTTAGACCAATACTTATTTTTCTTCTTTCCTTTTTAAAAAGTGTTAGGAAGAGGGTGTGGGGACTAACTATGCAGAATGAATTTTCAGTGCTGTTCATAGCATTTTACAGGCTTATTTGCATTAATGAAATGGCTGTTCCTTGTCACAGTGTGTTGTCTTTTATTCCCCCTCCCTTTCTTTATGCCGTCTCTAAAATCCCTGTGCGACTCCTCGCGGGAGTGCTGTGGGAAAATCCGACTGTCAGTGACGACAAGACAAATGAATCGCGGTGTCAGGCGCGTCTGACTTCAACGATGACAGATTGAGAAGAACTGTCCCTCTGTCGACAGGCATACTTCAGTTTTGAATTAATAAATCTGAATAAAATATTTCCCCTCTCATCATAAGGAGCTCTGCCGTATGTTTCCATTCCCAGTGAGCGTGTGCGATGAGTGACCGAGGTGGAGAGTGAAGACAAGCTAAACCGTAATTCCACCTGGCCATCAGATTCCAGTCTGTCTGTGTTTGTGTTTCTCCAGGAAAAAAAAGGAGAAGGAAGAGGAAGCTCTCCACTTTTCCACAACATCCAGCAGTGAGAGTCAAGTGTCACTATAGTCTGAAGCAGCTAAAATGTGGATTTTGCATTTTATAATTTCCTGTTTAAAAAAAGCACCAAGATAAATCAAATATTGTTAAAGAACCCCAAGACATGCCATGACAACTGTCAAGAATATGTTCAGGTCATATTTCAGTCCAAACTCAAAAGAATGACATAAAAGGGGTCATGAACTGGCTTTTTAAATTTTATTATATTGTGGTCTGAGGTCAACTTATGACGTTCACTTGGTTTTTGCATTCAAAAACATCAAAATGAATAAATGATAGACTATTTTCCACCCTAGTTTTGAGCCTAGCTGAAAAACGCTCAGTTTTTATGGGCGTCTCGCACTGAAGACTTGGAAGCAAACGCCTGTGAGTGGATAACAGTTTTGCATATTATAATGAGTTTCAACTCACCCGTCGATGCACTTGGGGGAAATTGTTTTGAAAACATCCAAAAAAAAGGCAACTGGAATGATTCGCCCACACATGTTCGACCCAGAGTCCGTGTGTTGCACCATTCCTGTCAGATCCAATATAGACGGCACAGCACCGTTCTTTACTCTTAATCGGTCTGCAAATCCAGTCTTGTTTACAAAACAATCCTCCGTGAAATGAAACGAACATACGGACAGTGTTTTACCTCATCAGCTGGAACATCATTAAAAATAAAGTTTATCCATGCAGTCCTATTGGAATCCAGAGGAAGCAGCGACTGTCTTCCACAACCAGGCACTGCGCAATATTTTGTATTGCTCGGTAGCTCGAATCTGATTTGTCATCACGAGGTAGGCATCTATGTTATTTAGCTATGCGTGTAATGTGCGAATCGGTGGGCGGGGCTAAACCAGCCGTGTTGAAGCAGGCGTTGATGATCTTCTACGGGGGTAGTGTTTTATCCTCTTTGATGTCATAGTCCCCCACTTTGAAAAACGAGTCATTTGTTGAGGCTGGTGTCAATAAAAGCTTTTATTGGACTAACAAGGACGTTTTCAGCTCTGAAACTTACAGGATATTCTTATAATGATGACCTCTTAGATGTCAAAAGCTCAAGGAAAATTTGATTTCTCAGTTCATCACCCCTTTAAACACAAGTTAGTTTTATTTTTAGTTTTACAGTTTTCACAATTAGTGTGTGTGTGTATGTGTGTGTAATGCTGTTTCTCAATATAGCATCTAATATCATAAAAAAACAAACAGGAGTCTATATGTCTGTCGCAATAATTTTCCACAATCCGAATTGATTTATAGCAGAGAGAAGCTGCTTTAATTGCCGTTAAGTAATGACCTTTTAGACTGGCGAACAAAATCCCTTAAAAATGAGGATAACCAAGCAGTCGTATTGTTAAATAGGTGTAAATGGCGCTGGAACAATAGGGAAAGCCTCCCCTGGAATCTGTGGCCCACAAGGAGCAGGATAATGTATGTGAACATCTGGTGTGTGCAGAGGGCTGCCAGGACAAGACAAAGCCACGTGTCCAGGCATGGATGCACACACACGGTCCCCGGCGACACACACATGGACACCTCACCTGGCCAGCCTCAAAAAAGAGGAATAAAGATTCAGAGGAACAATGGCTCCCGTAATAGAACTGGCTGGTGCTGAAAAGAGCTGAGGATAAAAGAGAAAATGCTGAAAGAAAGAAAGAAAGAAAGAAAGAAAGAAAGAAAGAAAGAAAGAAAGAAAGAAAGCAAGAAAGAAAAAGAAAAAGAGAAAGAAAGAAAGAAAGAAAGAAAGAAAGAAAGAGAGAAAGAGAGAAAGAGAGAGAGAAAGAAAACACATCCATGCCTACAGGGCAAAGAGTATATAGCTAGTGATGGAAAGGAAATCTGCATCTAAATGTGACAAATCTTTATGCTCAAAGGCTTAGCAAATGAATATGCATGAGAGAATAAAATTATATGCCTTTAAGCGGGGCACTTATTGTGTGTGTTCACCCTCAGAGGATTTTCAAAGGTACAGCTGAATATGAAGACAATATACTGCAGAATCAAATAGCAAATACGGCCATATAAAAAAGCCCTCGGCCAAGTGTAAATGTCATGACACCATTCAATGTCATGCAGACTGGAGCCTCAGAGGGTTCAGGCAATGCAGAGAAAGATTAGATATCTGCAATTGCAATCCATAAAATTCAAGAGCAGTTTTAACAACTTCTACTATAGATACAATAGTGCACATTTTTTATTACACAGTTGTCTATACTTGATTCTGGTTGGTCAATCACAACATTCAGTATTCTATACACACTCACAGAAATTGCATGTAGATTTCACAAATAATTACAAAGGCAAGTACACTGAATTAAATGGGCCAATTTGAAGCACTGAAATGATCATCTTGAAGATTAAAAATATATATATTTTCTTGTAAAACATGGTTTGATATCTCTCATCATTTAGTCTCTCTCATCTCACATATACAAACTCAAGTTAAAATCTCTTAATGTCCACTTATTTATTAACTGATCAGTTCATTTTGGGATTATGACTGGCTGACACCATTATCCCTTAAAGGGTACATATCATGCTTTTAAATCATTCATTTTTACTTATAAATCATACATTTGTGGTCTATATAAAGCATAACTGCAATGCTTGGGTCTGAATTCCTCATTATTATAGCTCCACAGGCCCCTTTTCTACCCCTTTTCTGATGTGCTTCTGTGAGCAAGTCGTTTCAATGCGGCCCCTTTAAATAAAAAGTCTTACCCCGCCCGCTGTCCATGTCGCTGAGTTCATGGTCAGTTCAACCAGACATTCTCTGGTTCAACTCTGGTTCAACTCTCTGCGTTCGGCCATTATTGTAGTTTGATAAGAGATACGATTACTATATCTTCAAAGAACATTTTTATTTACACGTTAACAAAATGTCAACAACGGAAGACTTGTCCACCAAGCCTTACATATTCGAGCCAGAGCGAGCGATTTGAAAAAGATGACGACGACGAACCTGCAGAACAACGTCATATGGAGGCAGGTATGTAAGTTAACTATGTTGTGTTATTAGTGAAAGTCGACTATTTCTCTTGTTAAAACAAGCACACTGACAAGATAAATGACTGCGGTCTGATCTTACCACTAAAAATCTGTATTGATAATAAAATGATAACTTACGTTTAGAAAGCATCAGGAAACACAGCAGCTAAATGATAGAAGGAATTTACCCGATCGGCAAACCCTTCTGTATACTGGCTGAGGTTGTTGAAGTGGGGATCCTTGAAGTGCTTCAGGTCACTACATCCAACAACCGAACATTTTGACTAGCCCTCTCGTAACTTCTGCATGATTGAGCTTAGACTACAAAATTGGAGCGAGAAATAATAATGGCGGATTCCTCGTAGTGTTGGACCGGTAGTCGATGTCCTTATTTGTCAGTTCCGCTGCAAATACCGTGACGTACTTGCTCAAAAAACGTCATAGACAACAGTAATGTAATTTCTCGTGGCATTTATACGCCAAAAATGTTTTTTTTTGTGTGTGTGTATATGCTACGCACTGAAAAACCCTGGGGTAGGTTTAGGGGGAGGGGGGTGGGATTAGTTTGTGCGTATTATACGCCATAAAGTGCGTATTGTATGCACGCAAAAAACGCGTACCATATACATGCAAAAACTGTTTTTGGCGTATAAATGGCACGAGAAATGACATTCGTGCTATAGATACGAACTTTCATGAGATCGGGTTCGTCATTCCAAAGCTTTCTTTCTTCTGTGGAACATATAAAAGATATATTCTAAAGAATGTTTTGAATCTTTGTAAGTCAATGGCATCCAATACACTCTTCGACCCCAATGCTTTTATTGTATGGACAAAAAAAAATTATTTTGTGTTCCACAGAAGAAAGTCATACAGGTTTGGAAAGACGTGAAGGTGAGTACAGTTTTGATCCAGATGGGGTCTGGCAGCTGTGGCCATCATCCACAACCACATTTGGTTTAGATTGGGGGGGAGGCTTTTAAGGATGGGATACTTGTTATAATGGACTATTTGATGCAAGGTAGACCAAAAAATGTCTTACCCTCAGGTTAGAGCTGAAGAACCTCTAGGTGCTGGACAACACAGTAAGAGCACGCGCGGGGAGGGGAAGTTAGAAATGAATGGGCCATCAAATATTGAAGAAATGTCAGATGAAAACAAGAAGCATCATTTGAAAAAAGCACTAAATGTGCAGCGCAATCAGCATGAAGATTGTTAGGAAGAACCACGCCATGGAGGTGTGTGACAAGCTGGTTCAAAGAACACATTTTGACATTTTAACAATTTTTGTTTAGCCACTAATGCTGATTGTCAGATTGCCGTTTTGTTCACACTACACAACAGTCTGTGGTTGCCAATGTCAATTATATTTCACAGGTCTAGATATTAAACCTACATCTGTGCTTCTTAAAGGAGAACTCCGGTCAATTTTAAGTACAAAAACGACAAAAATCGGTGTTGCCTACACTGTGTTATTGTCTTTTTAAAATTCGCATCCTGTTGACTTCAATGGGGCATGTTCTAAACCTGCTTTTAGCCTCTTAACATCCTTGATTTGTCATTACAAGTGCACAACCATGTGAGTCGTGTTATTAAGAGTGACCACGGTCAATCTGACTGCAGTAGATGTTAAAGATATTAATAAAAATTATGTAAATTCAGCCAGCTCACATAGCCTGCCTGTGTTCCTGTTTTCGGTCATAGCACCCAGTAGTCGATTGTCGAAGTTCATGCGCATGATCATTGGTGAATATGTGAACATGTGATCATGTGTTAAAAGTTCAACACATTCTCATCCTTTGGCGTCATAAGGGCACTGCCATATGACATTTCGTTGTAAATACTATGAACATGGCACCCTTTAGCATAAATATAACATGCACTGTTATGGGCAGGTTTAGGTCTGGGGTAAGGTCTGCGTCTCATATTGACACTAGAAGGATGCCAGTCACCTTTACGATGCCTAGGGTTCTGCATGTTATATTGATGCTAAAGGGTGCCATGTGCGTAGGATTTTGACGCAAATGTCATGGCGTCATCTATATGACGCCAAAGGATGAGAATGGGCTCTAAAAGTTAGTCATAGGAAACATATGAGCGTCATCATCATAAAAACTGTCACAATGGCAAAAACAATCTTGAAATAGGCTAATTTTATTCATACAAAAGAAACAGGTCTTGGATTTCACACTATAAATATCTGGCATTTAAAGACATAAATTATATTATAGTGATCATGCTATCCTTACTAATAGTGATACTTCAGGATTAATATTAAGAAATGTGCATTGTGCAATAATGAAGTACTAATTATAATATGCATTTCAGTAAGTCTCAAGTGATGCGTCAGTGAATGGATTTGTAGTGTATTTAGTATATAATACATTTATTTTAAATAAATTGGTATTCGTATTGTGCAATAGGTAAAATATGTTGTTTCTATATACTGTACACAATCAGCATATTTAAATTAAAAATGCATATATATATATATATATATATATACTGTATATATATATATATATATATATATATATATATATATATATATATACACATATATATATATATATATATATACTGTATATATATATATAGTAATTTCCAATGCTTCATGGCATAGTTCTTTCCCTTATTAAAGCAGTCTTGTAAAAATTAAACAGTTCAGTCCTCTACACCAAGCAAAGTTTGTAAGGTTGTGTTTGGTTGATGGCGTATAACTCATAAACGAACACTTTAAAAAATCCATATAGGAATAAAAAATTGTCAAATATTTCCAGAACCAGGTCGCTCTCTATTTGCGAACTACATAAAAAAGTTTGTGCACACTTTCAAACTACTTATTAAATCGTTTACAGTAAAAATAAAAATCATATTTATAAAAAATATTTATAGTATATTATAATATTTATAAATAATTACCAAGGCAATGATTAAATATTATATATTTATATATATTTTATTATCATAGTTTTTGTTATACCATTCAAAATGCTTAATGGGAATTAAAGCAGGGTCGCCGGGAAGGCCTAGGTCGTTGTTCCAGAAATTGTTGTTGTTGTTATGCTGGTTTAAAGTCTTTTCACATCCTCATCAGTTAAGTGGTCTAATGTATTTATGTGTCGTCTGAGGAAGGCATAGGACCATAAAATGTTTGTCCAATCAATGTTCGTGCAATTGGTCTGAATGCAATGATACGATGTCCTACCTACCTACCTGTAAGCATATGTATTTATCTATACGCCCCTGCAGATTTTACACAGACGTTAGTCACTTTACCGTTCCTCCTGAACAAAAGCGAGCTTATACTGCCTTCACGCCATACCTGCACCATTTGGATAATGATGACGTTATACTTTGAGCGGTTTGTGACTCGACTTTATGCGTTTCAATGTCCTCGACATCGAAATGATCTCTTTAAGTCGTTTTTTGTTCATTATTATTGTAATGTCATGTGCATGAAGTAGTTGCTGTACAAATATGGAAAAAATTGTTTGACCAAGGCTGCGGAAAAAGTGGGTGGTCACAGTCACCCTACTCAGAATGATTTCTCAATCAGCCGTTAATTAACACCTGGGGTCAGCGTTCATCCAGCAAGATTATTTACTTGATTTACGGTGGATACAACACCACAAACACTAAGCAGACCACCGTCTCTGCAGGAAGTTTTCATCTTTCATACACAGCCACATTTAATAACCTAAATAATGATGAGGCCAGTTCCCTGTTGGCTAAATATTTCCTCCACACAATAAGATAATACAAAAAAAGAGGGGAAAACACAAATCGGGAGGACAGAGAATGTGGGAAAGAAGCTGCAGAAGCCTGAGCGAAACGTCTCTAGTCAGGAAGGAGTTAAGGCCATAAAGATGTACCTCAGCCCTGACCCTTCACACTCCAAGGTATCCCCTGCGTGGAATTCTCATTCCCACCAAACTGACAAAGTGTTTTTAATCTTTTCTTGCCCTCTCTCCTGGAGATTGGGGAAACAAAAATCAATACTCGCTGGCAGGCGATCTAGCAAGCGGGTGAGATTACAGAGGCCGCACTCCGGCCACAGCCGCACAGAGGGAGGCCTTGGAGGCGAGGGACCTTGGGACTGGCGTTTGAGATGCAAGGGTCAGCGGTTCAGCCCAGGTCCGCAGTCTGAGGAGCGCCGTATTTACTGCAACAGCTCACACCGTAATGAAAAACAACTCTAGGTGAGGAAGGGAGAGAGAAAGAGAGAGAGAAAGGGAATCTCAGTGAGGATGAGGAGGAGATTGTGTGTGTGTCTGTCAGCAAGCACTCAAAAGCTTTGGAGGAGAAGATCGGTGCGGGTGCAGGACGGGTCATGCATATAAAAACACATTATTACTGTAAAATAGCATTTGCGTCTATTGGTCATTATCTGTTGATCATACTAGCAGTGTTGGGGAAGCTACTCTGAAACTGTAGTTTGACAAGCTACTCTCGTAAGTTAAAGTAGTTTAACTACAGTCAAGCTATCCGTTTAGAAAAGTAGTTAGCTACACTACAAGTTACTATCAAAAAGTAGCTAGCTACATTGAAACTACTTTTGCTTTTTGAACAACGTATATTATAAATAACTGAATAAGTGTCTGAGGAATGTTTTAAGTATAATAATTAGTGTTTAAAACAAGGCGATGTAATTACGATTTCAATGAGTAGTGTTTTATTACACACAACACTAAAATATCTCTGACTGTTTGTCAAAAGTGCAACCAATAGCCTACAACATTGCAAGAACGAAATATACATCCAACGTAAATTGCATGTAGAACATTTTCTCAAAAATACTGATTGAACTTGGACAAATAAGGCCATGGGTCATTAACGTTAGTTGTTTCTCCATCCTCCAATTCTGCCGTCACGTCTTGCTATATAATCATAATATGGGTGCGTCAACCCACTTCTGTACGTCAGTGAACCGTTAGCCGCAAGATGCGTGATTAAACAACAGGTGGCGTAATGGCAAAAAATGAGTTTGTAATCTAACAAGAATATCCTTGCATCGCGCTGATTCGCGCAGGTTCGAAAATGTAGCAATGTAGCTTTTTCTCACGCTACACCGCTACTTGCTGCAAAAAGTAGTTAGCTACTGGAAAAGCTACACTGTTTAAAAGCAACTGAGCTACTGCCAAGCTACTGAAAAATGTAGTTAAGTTAGTAGCTACGCTATTTAACACTGCATACTAGAGAATGAACTGAACTTTTAAAGGCATAGTTTACGCAAAAATGACAATTTACATCATTTCGTTTAACACAGAAACTGAAATGTAAATAATATCTTGACTTTATAATAAAGGAAATGGGGGCTGTAAATGTAGCTTCAAAATAATTTTTAACCCATGACGTTTTGCCAATCATACAGTTCTTTTAGCGACCCGGATCTCTAACACGGTTGGATCTCTTCCTGTTAATATAAAAATAGATATTAGAATAACAACTACAGAAGAATAAAATAAAGCATATTTTGTTGCCGTTTGGAGCTTGGAAGGGTTCAGTTTAAGCAGATGTTTTATAGCATCATCACTGTCCTCGTCAGAGCTAATTTCCCTGTACATTCAGCATCTCAAATTCGCCATCTCAAACATATTTTCAAAACTATCTCCAAAATCAATATTTTGATCAATGACGGTTTGTTCACCAGATCCACCATTGTGACACTAATATCTGATTCCGTTCAGAACTTGCTCTGCAGTAAATCACTGAGCCATTTCAACTTATTGCTGATGATACTTCCTATTCTTCTGCACATCATTGTGTATCCAACATTGCTAACTTGTGGAATAAAGGTGAATTGCATATATTAAATCAAAGATTAAATTATTGTTGCATGGAAAAAATATACTTATACTGTTACACACCTCTGGTTCATTAACGACCCTAAACAATTTTTATTAAAAAATGTATGGGAAAACAGGATTTTTTTTTACAATTGTATTATTTTTTCTTGTTATATTGTTTATAATGAATTGATGAATGAGGAGGGTGGTAGGAAATTACGTCCTGGGTCACTAATGAGTCTGACCTGAAGATATGTATTTAAGGTTAAAAAAGCACTATAACTGTATAAATTAAAGTAGTTCATGTGACAATTATTTGTTATTCTTGAGATCCAATATATTCTTGAATATTTCCAATGAATCGTTTTGATTTGTTCGCAATCCTGTCCTTAAAGGGATAGTTCACCCAAAAATAAAGATTCTGGCATTATTTACTCACCCTCAAGTTGTTCAAAATCTCAAAATGTGAATTTCTTTCTTCTGTTGAACATAAAAGAAGATACTTTGAAAAATGTTCACCAAAAAATTGTTGGTCCCCATTGACTTCCATATTATGGAAAAAAAAACAAAGACTATAGAAGTCAATGGTGACCGTCAACTGTCTGGTTACCCCCAAGCAAAAGCACAAAGCATAATTACTAAATCTTAAACTAAAATTAAAATGACAACTGAAATTTTAAAAACAAGAATATAATAGCATATAATAGCATAAAATTAGATTGGATCCAGTTGAAGCAATACTTTAACAGAATATTATTTGTGAATAAACTTCCTTTGTGAAAGCTTTGTGAATGTTTGCGCTTTATGAATTCAGAATTCATGTGCATGAGTCGTACAGACAGACCCAGTGCAAGCCGTTTTTTGTCGTTTTTGTAGTTGTTTTTTTTTTTTTTTTTATTTAATGGCGTGACAGCGCCAGTCCTTATTCACTTTCCTTATTTTAAAAAGATATACCAGAGTATTGTTCTTTTATGTTGAAAGAAAGGTCAACATGAGGGCGAGTTAAATCAAGATTTTCCTTTAACTAGTCTTCTTAAGTCAAGATGTACACCTGACACAGACTAAAAGCCAAATGAAATGGTGATTATATGAACAACATGGATAATAAATCATTATATACAATCTTCAAAAGCATGGACTTGGGAAAATCTAGCTTTAACTTAATACTCTGCAACTGAAACTGAAAAGTGCAACTGATCCAAAATATGTTTCCCATTATATATCTTTGGTTTTTTACATTCATATAGACTCAAATGCTATTCGACAAATATAAAGAGCTTACCATTGAACAGCTAAATTTAGAAGTCTTTCTCAATCAATAGGCCGGCTGGCACCTGTCGATTTGTTTCTTTCTCTGTTAATTATCCACTCTAGCCCAGCAGCTGTCGTTAGCAAATCAAATAAAGCTAAATTACTTTATGTACCATAAATCTGCATTCTTTTTCTAATGCGAGTTTAAAAAGACATCATAAAAACCTGCCATTTTAAATAAAGCACACAGTAACACAATAGCATTCCTGACTTGTAAGTTTTGCTTTATGAGATAAGATCAAAGCCAGTGACAAAATAACCTCTTTACTGATTATTAAGATTACTTTTGCATTTAGAAACCATTCCAAATATTGTTTATCAATGTGAAAGAGAATATCAGAACACTCTTGGTCTCATTTCCAGCTAGCTCATTCATGACTGACAAGGACAAGCTACAGTATATATTACCAATTCACCAAATGAAGCCTTTTTTATTTTCTCTTTATGAAATAAGCACATCATTTAGGTAAACAAACATTCTGTGTTGATGGGGAGATTGTTTCAGGAAGCTGTTGCAAAAATGTCAGATTACTCAATTATCCCACCACCCGACAGCTGGCAGGCAAAACAATTAGGACTGTGAAGATGATAATGATGATGATGATGAACTGAATCTATAATGCCTTTATTTTTTTAAACAAAGCAAAAGAATTTCTGCCGTGACCCTGGCCTTGTGCATGGGCCTATAAAGCAAGGCTTGGTCCAGATCACACCGTCGGATGCTGATTTGGGACAGGCAAGGTAATTTTGGAACGACAGACAATGGTAATTATGCAATTTTAATTATGGCTCCCTTTTGAAGAATTGAGGCCACTGTAGAGTATCTAGCAGCATTTCCATTGAACATTTTGGAGCCATGGGAGTCCATTGCTGTAGATTGATTTAGACAACAGGAAGGAGGTGAGTTTTCCTGTGATCAATGATTGAAAGGTGGCTGATTTGCTCACTCTCAAAGGGCTCGTTTGCCCTTTTTCTGAGGCGATATATAGAGGAAATAACTGCTCTCACAAAAAAAAAGAGTTTAGTAACATAAGATTAAAATCAACCAGTCCAAAATGAAAAGAAACCTAAATATGTCTTTGCAGCCATAAACACATATTTCGCTCAATTAATTATACATTTATGTATTTGACATCTATCCACTGAATACATTTTATATATTTGTTTTGAATGCAAATATTTTAATTTATTATACATTCATTTATTTGTTAAAAATATTTCTTACCAGCCATGAAAATGTACTTCACATTTATTTATTTATTTAAATGTATTTATTTTTTATATTGCATTTAATATTTACATGTATGCATTTGGCAGACTTTTATCCACAGTGATTTAGATACAAATACATTTATTGAAAACAAATATTTTGTTTATTATATATTTAGCTATTACAACTAGTTCTTACCATGAAATTACATTGCTGTCTGGGACACGTCAATATGTCAATACAAACACTTAACTTTAAAGGGTACATATCATGCTTTTAAATCATTCATTTTTACTTATAAATCATACATTTGTGGTCTATATAAAGAGCCAGAGCGAGCGATTTGAAAAGATGACAAAGACGAACCTGCAGAACGTCTTAAGTTCATATGGAGGCAGGTATGTAAGTTAACTATGTTGTGTTATTAGGGAAAGTCGACTATTTCTCTTGTTAAAACAAGCACACTGACAAGATAAATGACTGCGGTCTGATCTTACCACTAAAAATCTGTATTGATAATAAAATGATAACTTACGTTTAGAAAGCATCAGGAAACACAGCAGCTAAATGATAGAAGTCGAATCGGGAAACCCTTCTGTATACTGGCAGAGGTTGTTGAAGTGGGGATCCTTCAGGTCACTACATCCAACAACCGAACATTTTGACTAGCCCTCTCGTAACTTCTGCATCATTGAGCTTGGACTACAAAATCGGAGCAAGAAATAATAATGGCGGATTGCTCGTAGTGTTGGACCGGTAGTCAATGTCCTTATTTGTCAGTTCCGCTGCAAATACGGTGACGTACTTGCTCAAAAAACGTCATAGACAACAGAAAAATCTGAACAGGTTGAAAAATATGACCAAAACTGAATATAAAGATATAAACGAAGCACCTGAAGAGAATAATTTCATCTTTTCTGTACTTATAAACACTCCAAATCTACAACAAAATGCATTTAAGGGCTAAAAAAGTGGATTTTGCATGATATGTCCCCTTTAACAATAATGGATGAAGAACTACGGAAAACTGAACAAAATCAGTATAGGAACAAACTAGAGAGTGAATGAGTAAGCAAAGGAACTAATAAGAACTGGCAAAGGGGAACAGAGCAAACAGAGAAAAAAACAAAACAGAACACACAGCATTACAGCAGGTCATTTGCAGCATTATATACAGTAGGAAATGAGTCCATTTTAGTCAATTTACTATAACTAAAGTCTAATTTTACTTGGGCAATGTTCATTTTGGAGCCCCACAACCATATCTTAAGCCTTGTTCACACTACATGATTTTAAAACGTCAGGCTGGACTGTGCGGTTCACACTACATGACTTGCTCTCAGTGAAATCAGGAATGTCAGAAGTTATCAGAAGTTGTTTAACTGTTCACACCACACAACACAACGTGATTGATCCACAACAGGAGGTAACTCACTACACGAGTTGACAACGCACTACATAGAGATACAACCATGATCGGATGATAAGAGCAAATCATTTTAGACTCGAATGAGAGCTGTTTCAGTACTATGGTACGGTCTAAATCCTGAAAATAATTAAATAAGTAAGGAGTTGACAACAAGTCTGTCACCGAATGATTCTATCTTGTCTACAAACCACGGTTTGTCACGAAAAACCATGCAATAGCTTGTTTTCACGTGACGTCACACCACTGCGCTTGCCATGGCGCGAAACGCAGATGGAGGGCAGGAAGTGAAATTCTATATTAGGAAGCAATCACACTCAAACACACTCAAATGCTTATGTTTTGTGTCGTTTATGGTTGCTCAAATCGATCTGAACCACGAAGAGTTTCTATCGTGTGCCAAAAGTTGTTGTTCATAAGGGGGAAATACAAGAAATTGACAGAAAAACACCGGTAAAAAATGCCTTGTAAACCTAACTTATGTCTGCGGAGCTGAATGGGAAAATGCCCGTGTTTGTACAGTGTGCTGTGATCACTTCGTCAAATGTGAGTTAATACATTATTTATGTGGCTTATAAGTACATTATTCAGGTGTTTAAATACACTTATGTGGCTGTTTGTGTAACGTACCAGTTTCCGAACTTTGTAAAGTGAAAGCATGTCTGTAAGACGAGTTAGTTGCTGATATCTACAGCCTCGATGGCAGGCAAATCTCTCAATTCAGTTGAAAATCGGTCCTCTTCATAACTTAAGGATCACGTCCAACATATATTTCGATTTTCTGTTTATATATTTCTCTTGTAATAGCGTCTAAAGTAGTACAGTACAGATTTTCCTCCATCTCGTCCATTGCGCTCTTCACTCCTTGCCCTCCATCTGCAGTCCGCGCGTAAACACAATCACGTGACTGCAAACCACCTATAAGACGAACCAGAAATGAGGCGAAACAGCACGTGCGCCAATACCCCAGCGAAGAAAAGAACACAACACGGCAATATAGACATCAGACAGAAACTAGTGCTGCACACTGTTTGCGCGATGATTTGCTCTGAGAAAAAAATGCAAAAAAAAAGAAAAACTAAGATTTATTTGGTGTCCTAAACCCATGCGTTGTTATGATTGGCTGTACTCATGACATCACTGAGGTTGAGTGCTAGAGTACACTGAGGTTGAGCATGCTAGATATTTTTCTGGGCTCCGGCGACACGTCTGCGAGCGTCTTCGCTGCGTTGTTGGCTCTTTCATACTAACAAATTGACAAGCGTTCATCGTCCGCTAATCCCCGCGATTTGCACACGGTAACACCCTGACCTGTCGGCGAGCTCTAACGATTTGCAAATCGGGCATAAATCGGGCTTTAAATCCTGTAGTGTGAACTTGGCTTTACCAATATCAAAAGCAACACCAGCCAGGTGAATCATCCTTTTGAGCAAACCAATAGTTGTGGAGTGATGCCCATTGTTCAAAGAAATGTCCACATTTCCTACTATAGTTTAACTTCAGTAGACCATTGGGGTTTCAACCACCAAACAACAAGCTCCACAAGCACTTTTCAAAGACAGCTTTGCACTTCTGAGTTTTGCCAATCTCGTCTCCGTTTGTTAAAAATCTCATGTAGCACCTTGGCACTTATCGGGAACACTCTGCGAAACTAAACGACCTGAACTCTGGGCAACCCCCGCTGAAGGGCTTTCTCTTTTCTGTCTCTCATTTGCATTAGCATATTAGAGTGTTTTCTGGGAAAATGAGCTATAGAAATTAATTCAGGATTAATTGGTGCCTTTATCTTGTTAGGACAATCTAATTTGGGGGATGATGGAATTGTTTAGGCTCCCTTTTGCATAATTGGATTGCGGTGAATAGCTGTCATTATTGTCTCTTTAGCGGTGTCTGCGGACCCCCTCTTCCTGGCCTCCACCTCGTAAAGAGCCATCATGTGTTCAGCCAGTATTTTGCTAACCCCTGAAACACAAAGCTGAGCCAGAGACGAGCATGTGGCTAACAGCAGAGCAGTGATTAGCTCTCATAAAACCATTAGTGCACAGTCAAAACTGTTCACGGGCAAGCTCGTACTCCATCCCATCTGACAAACGGCATATACAGTAGGTGCTAAGAAAGGAGACAATGGATTGAGTTTGAGTAAAAATAGATGCTTGGCTATAGACTTGTTTTTTTAATAGTATTTCAAAGTTCTCAGGGGACAAATGTAGCAGTTAAACATGGCAACGGTATTTCACCATTACTAGCAGTTTTGATTGGCAGCAGCTTTTGACAGTAGCCTAATTATCCACCTACAACCAGCTTCATCACACACTATCATGCTAACAAATAGTATCAATTTCAATTTTCCAAACCCTCATCCATCAACCAAGATATGACCCTCTGAAAATAGATATAAAAAGCAAATGATTAAAGGAAGTGTCTTCAAGTAACATGGAGTATATTTTATATATTTTACTCTATTAAAGGGGGGTTTACTGCTTTTTTTCTTTGCATGATTCTGTTTATGGGTGCAATATAACATGTATTCGTGGTTTTTCTTTTTTAAAAAGTCTTATTTTTCATAAACTTCACCTTTAATGTCAGCCGCGCTTCTCCTCTGTCCTCTGAACGACTGGTTGACTTCCTGTGAAGTGGGCTCAGATTGGGGGCAGTGGGCTCAGATTGGTTAGATTGGTGTGTGGTGATTGGCTAAACTGTCGCTCATGTTGTCCGGAAGGTTAACGTGTTAGGTTTGTAGCGTTTGTCGTAGACACAAAATAGCTTAACTAGTAGCCTAGTTATGAACAGA
Organism: Hybognathus amarus; assembly: GCA_030378365.1. NCBI lineage: Eukaryota > Metazoa > Chordata > Actinopteri > Cypriniformes > Leuciscidae > Hybognathus > Hybognathus amarus. The sequence goes on along the minus strand of JAQIUQ010001226.1, from coordinate 49,139 downwards.
TTCTTGTTGAATCCGGTGTTGAACTCGTGGAGATTCTGGAAGCTGTCTTCCGTAAATGCGCAGCACAGAGAGCTAGATTACGATCGTCATTTTCAGGAACATAATCAAACATGTATCCATTGTTGAGGAAGTACAGTGTCCGTGGGAAGCTCGAACACAGAAGACCTGACAGCTGGGTGAACACAACACACTCAACGAGCCGCAGAAATATGCGCATGACCTTTTTTGCATTTTCCGGAGGGAGGGGTTGATGCAAATGTGTGGGTTAGTGACGTCTAATGCTGCGTTCACGTGCTATTGTAATTATGGTAAATACCAAAATCCGATGTGGAAAATGCACATAAACACCCTCATGTGGTATTTTCCACTGGGCAACTCGTAGAATATTTTGATGGACAAGTTGCCGAGATGAGATGACCTTTGAACTTTTCAAAATGGCAAGAGCAACGCGAGACGTGAATGGTAAAAATATGTTCATGGTCTAGATAGAAAATATACAGCATATTATTTATCGTTTGAGTTTTTATAAATCATTTTCTTGCTGTTGCATATGACTTAAGCAGTCTAAAATAGTTTTAGCTAAATAACAGGTCTGGATCTCCATCTTTTTACCAGATTACGACAACAAAAGCACTTAAACGCAACACACTGGTAAATACCAGTTCACAAGTGGAAAATATCCTATTTTCCATAGCACGTGAATGCAGCATAAACCCAGCTGTAGTCCCAATTGAGTCGCTTTTGTAGGCAATATACTTCCTGATTTTTAAAAGATGATATCTCTGCTTACACCAAACTTTAAGCGCTGCAACTTTGCAGATTCTGTTCATGCACCAACAGCAACATTACACACTATTTAAAATCAAAAAAGTGAAATCACAATCAACCCCCCTTTAATGTAATATACATGCCCGTGCACATAAAAATCACTTGTTGCGAAATAAGTGCCAACCAACATCCAACAGACGCCGACAGGGGTAACACATCCAATCCGACAAAAACGGACAAAGCGTCTTGTCGGTGCAATGCGAATTGAACTTTAAATGAAAACTATGGAGGGAAACGAATTACAGTTAACCCTTTCACTACAATCGGCAGCTAATAAAAAAGCCAATTCTTGCATATAGGCATGGGTTTTGACATTAACTACCACAATGGACACTACTGCATCACCCACTGCAACCAGAGAATCTTTTTTCTCCAAAACAAGATGGCCGACAGCCATCCATTCCTTCTATCCTAGAATAATCTTGCAGGGAAAAAAATGTTTAATATCAAGTAACATATAAAGAGTCACATCATTATTAAAGGTACAATACCTAAGATTTTTGCATTAAAATATCCCAAAATCACAAGGCCAGTGTTATATATTTAGTTAAGATGATAACTTACAATATTCCAAATGTTTCAAGCTATGTTTAAATCGCGAGTAAATTGAGATTGTAACCAAGGAAACGGGGCGTGTGAGCAGGGGTGAGCTGGGAGTCGCCAGTCAATCGCGTCATATCCGCGTTACCTCGGTTTCCGCTCGTACTACGTGTAGTCCTGGATAAATGCGGAAGTTGTAGTTGTGCGTTTGCGTCTATCAAGCAACAAACGTCAACTTGTTTCGCGCATTTTAATGGAATGGTGCACATTCTGGTGCATTATTCTTTTCAATTATTCTCGGAATGTGAAATGTTGGCTGTAAAGGGGTCGCACACCGGACGAGAAGAGCCGCGCCACGTCTAGGACAAAGTCCAGTATCGCACACCGGACGAGAAGAGCCGCGCCACGTCTAGGACAAAGTCCAGTATCGCACACCGGACGCGCACTTTCTCATCATGAAAGGAAGATAATGTCTGTTCTATGTTATGATTGTACTGTACAATTAAATACAATCGTTGCTGAGTCTGCAGTCTGAAAATTTTACATCAGAACATCTGTTCACTGAATTGAGAATATCACCTGAAAAATCTAATAACATCAGTAATTGTCAAGCAGCTGATTTCTGTAAATGAATACAAAACTAAATGCATATTGCAGCATAGGGCGAAGTCAGGATACATTAGCAACGATTTGACTTCAAACCCTCTCCACCATAGCTTCGTCCAGTGACTCGTACAGTAACATCTGTGATAACTAATTTACTTTTAAACCTGACTTTTCTTGCGGCTATTTCAGTTTAATGAAAAACAAGCATGTCATCAAACGCAACATTTATAGAAATCGAACTTTACCTCATCCATGAAAACTAATTTTCGAATTCCCGTCTGACTGATTTATCCACGGTGGAGTTGAAAACAACAGTTCCCATCATTCCGCGTTCCTCCACGTCGTCATCAAGCAAAGCCGTTGTTGTTGTTTTGAATGTAGCGCCCTCTAGTGATATGCAATCTTAGGTATTGAACCTTTAAACTTTCCAAGTATTGATTTTAGATTGGAAGGAAATTCTGATTAATCATCTGTCCATTAATTGGACATCATCCAATTACTTCTGCTGGTAGGATCTACTTTTCAGCAACAGACCTGAAAGGATATTTAGATCCTACAATTTTTTGACAGTTCTTTCAGACCGTAATATTATACTTTTTTTCTAGGAAACTGTTTAAGTCAGAGGGTTAATTTTTTTTTTTTATTCTACAAATAACAGGTCTCGTTTTGAGTTGGAACAGCCAATGACATAATGTGGCCACATCCCTGTCGTCAATTGATACAAACCTGTCTGGTGACAATCCTGAAATGTATTAAATCTCTGAAGGATGTTATCTCAAGCCATTCGAGCAGAGGGAGATATAAACGTAAAAGAAGGTGCCACTTGCCATGGCTGAATAAAGAATGTAAAATGTCAGCTAGAGACCTGCTATTAAAGCAATTTTTGAAATCAGGTCAAACAACAGACCGTCAGAAGTTTACTCACATCTATGAATTGTAACAAAAAAGATTTGTGTGACAAAGATCTAAAGTTCTTCATATACAAACATGTCCTAGAACCACGTTTTACCAGCGATTACTAATGAGATCACGATGAATATCCCAATACACTCGTAGTCATCACATTACAGAAGAACGAAAAAGGTTTCATGTTGACTTTAAATGCTCATTTATACATGGTCAGATATGCTGTTCTTCAACACATATGGGTGTTTTGCTGGTTTTTATCACTGTGCACTATTCTCAGAGCTGCCGCATTAAGACGTTCCATTAACAGTGATCGCTGATAGAATGGGGAGAGGTCACTGGAGTATCAGTTGATTCACTGTTGTCAGCACCCACAATTCTTGTCTGCCTAAACTGCTTGGTAACTATGGCAACAAGGCTGGAGGGCCCACCATTGTCTCACATGTGGTGAAAGGAATCAAGGATATTTTTTACACAGCAAGAATGAGTGTGTGACAAAAGCGAACAGGAAAAATGAAATGATACACAGTCAAAGATCGATATAAGACCACAAAGCACTTATCAAATTTTATGGGCTCATAATAACTTTTTTTTCACCCACACTAAATGTTGATGACTGAACCCTCCAATGAAGTTTAAAACCATCTTTGCTTGTCTCCCATCTTGTGAGCTGGATCATCAGTGATGTGCAATTTGAAAGCATTATTATTCAAGCACAGCTCCTAATGCTATTATACTGCAAGCCATTTGAAGTTGTAAACAACAGTAGAAAGAGAAATGAAATTCAGTGTGCCACTACCAGGCAGCATACAGTCCATAAAGTCTATCCAATGGGGAGAAAGGTATTTTTATAGGTATATTTCAGGGGAAATATGTTGGGGTTTGTTTCATGCGACACAAACTGTCATTTGGCGGCACTATCAAGGTTAGAAAAGCATCTAAAGTCGATTATTTGTATGTCTTAATATATGTCTATGATGAAGTGATAAATGCTAACAGGAAATAACATAAAAGTCCACAAAAGACAAGGGGAACACAAGACAGGAATCCTGACAATAGAGTTTGTGTCAGATCCGCATCATGTGCGTCTTAAAGTGACAGCAGCCTAATACATCTGCTGCTGTATGTCAATGTTAATTAAAGAACAAAAGACAAAGAGAAAAAGCTCACCGCTCTTGACTGAATAACTTTTGTAGCTTTAAAAAGGATTAATCTACATTTATTTGAATTTATGCAGTGAAGACTGTGCAGTGTTTGATTATTTAATGTCTGTATATGTATTTACTTAATTGTTAGACCTACCTGAAAATCTTGAAGCAATGTTTACAACATGGGCCAAAAGCTATGTAGAAAAATGTGCATTTTAGCAGGACAGGTAAAAATCTGAACTGGCCAGTAGAGAAGAAAAAAACAGCATTGAGCTCCGACATCACCACCTCAAAGAGCATGCACAAAGAAGTCTAAATTAAACATGATTTAATGACTCGTAAATGAAAGTACATATTGATGGTCTAAAACATGAATCGAATGGTTTGTGTAAAGAAAACGAACCGTATTTATATTTTTACCTCTAGTAACCACAGCCACGTGATCTCTTACGCGGTTTCGAAAATTCAACGTCTGTTGATATATCGAAATCGTCTTCCATTGTGATTTCCTGTATATCTAAATATGTTTAGATCTTCACAGTGAACGATAACACTTCCAAAATCTCAGTGTAAACAATGAGTGACGTACAAGCGCGAGAGATCACTTCCAGCGCTTGCGCAGACCGAAGCGGATGTGCCCTCAGATCACTTGAACGTGGCTGTGGTTACAAGAGGTAAAAACAATATAAATACTGTTCGTTTTCTCACACAAACCACTCGTTTCGTGTCTTAGGCCATCAATGTGTACTAGGGATGGGACGGTATGAAAAATTCATATCACGATTATAGTGTCCAAAATTATCGCGATTATCAATATTATCACGATTTTCTTAAAATTAGATGAAAGTGTTCAAAAAGAACTGATGCTCACACTGAAAACATTTCAACAAGTTTTATGAATCAACAAACAACAAATAAACAAGCAGCTATATGCAGTTTTTTTAACCAAGATTCTATTCTATGGCATTTTCCCGTCGTCAATAGCAACGCATTATTACACACACAGCGCTCATCAATACAAACATTCAAAACAACATTTCGTGCCCAATTGTTTCCCAGACGTAGTTTCGGTATTGAGGTCAAAGTTAACTTGCCTTGCGTTCGCTATAACAGCGGGTGATGGTTACACAAGAAGACGACTCGGCAGATTTTAAGTGTTTCTTTTGGACAGTGACTGTTTGTTCTGCAGACAGGGTGACTATCCTCGATCAAGTTTCCCTCAGGACTTTTGTAAAAGCCTAACAATGACCACACCCCAGATTTGGTCCTCTTAAAAGGCTGAATCTCCCAAGCACGGTCACTGCCTTCCACCATTCCTTCTCGAATAGTTCGAACATTGCGTGCAGCGCGCGGCTGCGTCAGACTGGCCGACAGGATTTATAGTGAGTCAAGAAAATCGCGATAATCAAACACGGTTTTAATGATAATTACATTTTAAACGATAATACTAACCGTCAGTATATTTTATCGTGGTTTATCGCGAAACGGTTATCGTCCCATCCCTGTGTACTTACATATACGAGTCATTAAATCATGTTTAATTTGGACTTGTCTGTGCATGCTCTTTGAAGTGGTGACCAAAGACATTCATTGTATGACTGACAGACAAGAACGGTTTGACCTAAAAATATCAAAATTGAAAATACTGTGGAAACAAAGACACCTGCATCTTGGATTCCCTTGAGGAAAACTAAAATATAACAAAAAATAATTTCAAAGTATACAACCCCTTTAAACACAATTAAATTAAAAGGTTTTTAAGCCTACTAAATGTTACAATTTTAGATTTCAGTTAAACTGTAATGTTGAATGGCTACTGTTGAGAAAAAAACTATCCATGTAATATAGAGCACGACTGATAAAGGATTTTGAAGGCCGATACCGATACAAATATTTTTTGGTTTTAAAATCCGATATTTCCGATTTATTGGTCGATTTTTTTTATTATCTGTTTTTTTTTTTTTTCTTCAGAAATGCACAACAAAACCTTAACAGATTTCCCTAACATAATTTAGGCTATTTGTAGTTATGTATGAGTTAAGTTTTAACTAAAATAATATGATAAAGCATTTTAAAAAGAAACTTGTTTCTTTTATTGTCACAACAGAACAGAGGAACATCAACATATATTAAAGTTCTGGTAAATAAAATAATAATTAGTCCCTACATTGCCTTATAAGCTACCTTATAATTACAATATCAGGTTAGCTAGTCTACGATGAGCCTTAATTTAGCAATAGATAACGTCATCGCAAATTGTAAAACATACATTTTCAATTTAATAGGCCAAGGAGAGATGATTGAAGCGTGTTTCGTCTGTTTTTATTTTATTTTTGAAATATTAATTTATCGGCCATTATAACTGCCGATACTGATAAAATGTCTAATATCAGCCGATAATATCGGCCGGCCAATATATCGGTCTGGCTCTAATGTAATAGAGACATCATTGAAGAATACTGGCCTTCATTCACAGTGCTAAAAAGTTTTCCAACATAAAAATGTATTAAAAAAAAGTTAATTACAGAATTCTTGTATTCATTTGTAATATATATATATATATATATATATATATATATATATATATATATATATATATATATATATATATATATATATATATATATATCTATATATATCAATTGACAGCACTATGTACACGATAAATGCTTTGTATCAAATTATCCATTTAAATGTTAGTACATTAGAGATACCTGATAAAAAAGTGGGACCAAATATTGTATTGTAAGTAAATATTGACAACTTTGAATCTTACATGTCTTTCAGGTCACTACCAGTCTGCGCATGTTGAGAAGCAAAGAATAAAAAGAAAGAAAGAAAAAAGGAGGATAGAGAAGAGCAGAAATGGAGAGAGGAGAGAGCGAGTGAAGGAGCACTCCTACGGGAGTTGGAGACATTAGGACCCATCAGCTTGACATACGAATCATTCTCTCATGTAAACATAAATATGAGAGTGTGTTCCTGAAGTCGTGGCAATTTCTGTTGCTAGGCTACGTTGCATTAAGCAGTGTAGCTGTCCCTATTCATTTCGCTCCAGGGATTTCAAAGATAGCAAAAGAACCTGCCACCTATAATGAAGATTTTCTCCAACTATGCAGTGTTTGCAAGCTCATAAACATGGCTTTAAATGCATAAGTATTAGGTTGTGAAAGTAGTTTTATTGTTGCATGCTATACTAGACCCTGTGCTGCGTACAGAATTAACTTAAAACTTCATTAAGTGTGTGCAGAGATACTCAACCGGGACTGGTGAGGTGGGAGGAAGTGTATCATAAGCCCAACACTTTTTAATATCAAAAGAGCAAAAATGGGTGGTATGCAGCTAAAATATTTCATTATTTTGTGATGAGCATAAACAACACATCTCTCATGAAGAAAGATGGACGGACACACACACATGGCAGCTGCCCAATGGATCTCTCACTGTATTATTTACTGGCTTTCAATGTCACCTGAAACACTTCTGAAGTGTAAGGCGCAAGCGATATGTGATTACATGCTGCTAGAAGTAACTGAAAGAGAATTCAAGTATCAGATCCTGTTGATTTAGTCCAAATGTCCTTCAACAGTTTGATTTCTGAAGGATTCATGGGCCTGTGTATTGTTTTCCTGGTGAAACAACCACAGCAACAAGAGATTTTGGAGAAAATTATTTTCTGAAGAGGAACTATTGTGCCGTGGGCATGCGGTTTAAAAAAATGCCTTTCATTTCACATCCTCACCTAATGTGATGTTGAGCGCGTAAATAGATGGATGCCTATCGCAGCACATCAGATTCAACATTCAACACTGGGATATAGAATTTCTCAGGGCTTCAATTGCATTGAATCATCGCTGCAATACTGCTCTATGCATTTATTAAATGCACACAAACCTGTACGTTCACAACAGCATTATCAAAGTCATTTGCTTATCTTTAATTTCAACATATTGAAAAACACAGGCTGAATTCGATAAACGCTGAACATGTGAGGAGATAAAAAGTGGTTGATGTGTTTGCTTGCCTGTAATTCTTTAACTGTCTCAGTGGTGTTATTTGCTCATAACTCTGACTGATATCTGCACCGGTACAGTCAGGGTGTCTTTGTGGTTTTATTTTAGTACGGGCTGCCGTTCTTCGATGTGTGCTCAGCATTGTTGGCCTGAAATAAGGTTACTATTACAGGCCAGGTTCATGAAATTGTATGAGCGCTCCTAATCCATGAATAGAGGAGTATGCAAGCCCAGCATAAAGGATATCCCTAAAGCCCTGAGCTGAGAAAGACAAGAATAAATGACAGCGACGTGACAAGAAAATACTACTCAACAAAATGTGAATTGATTTTATTTGTTGCATCTCTGACTAACACCAGTGCAAAAACTGAATATGATGTCAAAAAATAATAAAATACATCAATGATGAATGAATAAACATTAAGACAAAATCTATAAAATGTAATTTATATCTAGTTTATATCAAAAATCTTACCAAAAAAAATTTAAAATAGGTATTATGGAATGGCATTTTTGTGCCTGAATATTTTACAACATTATATCGATATATTATTAGGCCTAACAAATTGTGCATTATTTTACAGTGAAATTACTTATAATATAATTTTTTTTGGCATTTATACGTTTTCATAGTGTAAGTTACGGAAGCATTTTTACAAAAAAAATCTATAAAACTTTTTTTTTACAGAAATAAATATTTTAATATTAATAATCAGAATAAACGTTTTCTTTACCAAGTAATAGAGTTAGCTTTCGGATGTTTATGGTTGAACAGCAATTTGAGGCTTAAGGAAATCACACTGTGTGCCTTTTCATTCATAAAATTCACATTTTTGTCATACAGTATTTGCTTTACAGACTTGCTTTGTAATTTTAGATATGTTATTTTTTATATTATTGTTATTATTTATATATATATATTATTTTTTCCTGTTTTTTTTGTTCTTGGTTTAAAGTCATTATGTGTGGTAGTACTATATGTGTGTGTGTGTGTGTGTGTGTATATATATACACATACAGTATAACATATAATTTTACCAGCCCGTTCTCATCCTTTAGCGTCACATAGAATGCTTTATGACAAAACGGCGCTATACTACGCACAAGGTACCCTTTATCGTTTATATAACACGCAAACTCAAGGCGTCATAAATCCTTTAGCGTAAAATGAGACAACCCTACCCTACCCCACACCTAAACCTACCCATCACAGCGTGTTATATAAACGATAAAGGGTACCATGTGCGTAGTATAGCGCCGTTTTGTCATATAGCGTTCTTTATGCCGCTAAAGAATGAGAATACGTTGATTTTTACACACGTTTTATATGATTATTTGTTTTTAATTATATTTTATATTATTTGCAGAAATTATATATACACACACAGACACACATACATATGATATAAACACACACACACACCTTTTACCTACTTGGTTTAACCAACCCGATCTCACGGGAATTCGTACGAATTTTACGAGGTGGCTAATTCGTAACAATTCGTACGACCTCACTCGATACGAATAAGTACGATTGTTGCTAAATCGTACATATTTTGCGAATTGGTCAATTCGTATGAATTCATACAAATTACCTGCCCCTGACCCCGCCCCTAAACCTATCCATCACGTGGGTTTAGACAAATCATACAAATCCGTACGAGTGAGGTCGTATGAATTAGTACGAATTAGCCACTTTTTAATCACTTGTACGAATTTGTACAAGTTGGTTCGTGAGATAACGTTGGGTTTAACTGATTTGTGTTTGCTACAAAAACATGCCATATCTATAAACAACACATTGAAGCTCATATAGCTCCTCTACTTTATTGGTCATTTTATGACTCTATATCTCAGAATATAGAGATTTGGGCTACACGTTGAAAGTCTGACTCAGAGCTGGACGATGTCCAAGAAAATCTGCTATCATCAATCTGCTATCATTCTTTACCTCATTTCCTCTATTTCTAATAATCTTTTCTGTCCTTAGATTTGTAAACTGCCAAGTTCTGATGCTCGAGTAGTGTCTTCTACACAATAGACCAATCTGGTTTCAGAATATGGAGGTGAGTTCAGTGATCAATAATACTTATATCCCCTAAAATGGCAAGAAATAATATCTGAGGCTAATGTGCCTGAAATTCTCATTTAAGAGTCTGTGTGCTAACCTCCTTAGCACGTCCCCTGAGGAAACGGGGGATATGATTAGGAATTCGTTAGCAGGCTTCTATTTTATGCTGATGACACACTTTTCTCTCTCTCTCCCAATGTTGCTGGCTCTTGACTTTCTCAAATGCTTCTCAAACTAGATCAGCTCTTTGCCACAGCGACGAGAAATGTGACACGCTGTTCATTAAGAAAAAAAAACAATGGCCTCAGGGAGACGGTGGCAGTGGCATAATGGATGAATCTGATTTGCACTTTACATTGTGGAAAATGGTTAAATTTAAAGTTGCTTGATTATGCCTGGAAGTAGGGAATGAAGGAAATGTACATTGATATACGTTTTTTTGGAGGTCTTCACTTAACATTTCATGTTAACTTTTTAAAGAAATAATAGTTTAATCACCTTCATGACATCACAACGAGACATTACATTAAGTGGACAATTCAAGATTCATGTATCATAAATGTAGTTCGTACAAATGGTCTTCTATATTCTATGGCTGCATCCGAAATCTGAAAAATACAAAGGTCCTAAGGCAAAAAGGTAAGTCAAAATCCAATGTCACATTCAAGTCACATCCTGTTTAGACCTTCACCTGATACATTTTTAAAGGCATACATGTAAGGCCTATCCTTTTCTGCATAAGATATCACACAATCCTTTGCTTTCTATTCAGTGAATTGCTTTGCTTAAAAAAAGATGCCGTCTGAAAGGTGCAGTTGGTAGTAAATTTGTGTCTAAAGTTTTTCACCTCATTTGCCCAATTTTGATGACATTTCTAATGAAAAATCATATTGTAGTAGCCTAATTAAATATAAGCTTAGTTATCACAAAAGCTTACTCTATTTTATTGTAGATCATTAAATCGTTATGCTGCATAAGAAGTCTTTCCAAAATCAGTTTCAATTTCAGATACAGCGTAAAAGCCATGAGACACAATACTGAGTGAAAAACAGACTGAAATGTATTAAAGTGTGGCATTTTTTATTCACCGAAGATCTTTCACAAGTTCCTTTGCCTATATAATCTCTAAGCTAGTAAGGTTAAGCATATTTGACTTGCTGTCCGCAGTGGAAGGGCTCAAGGAAGCAGCTTTAATTCGAGCTTATACCCCCCAGTGGGACTACTAACGCTTTGATGATGAGTACGGTAGCAAGATGCCTAAAGTCTGTTGGTGGAGTTGGGAACTTCTACTTAAAATTTGAAGATGTAGGCCAGTAAGAGCTGTGTGTAACATCACTCCCTGGCCTCAAGAGGCACTCTAGCAACTGACGCTAGTGACTGTGGCCTCTAGAGCCTTGTTAGTGCGCCTGCCTCCCACAGAGGAGACCCTGGTTCGAACCCCACTCAAAGCGCGTTGAGGAATATTATATTTGGTGCCGTGACCCAGATGGGAGGTTTAGGGTGGTGAATGGACGTAGACCAGTAAGAGCAGTGCAAGTAAACCTCACTTCCCTGGCCTCAAGAGGCGCGTCAATGCTGCGTTTCACACCAAATGCGAATGGAGCGTCAAATTTGAGTTTACCATGTCTAGTTGGAAGCTTGAACATTTTGAATCCATTTGCACGTCCAAAGTGAAATTGACGAGTGTTATAAAGCAATTGTTTGAAGAGAAATTGACGTGCAATTTCAGGGAGGGGCTAGTGCTAGGTGTTTGTCTGTTTGCAACATGGCTGATGTTGACTGAGCATTCATCGAGAGAGTCACCGCTCTGTATTTGCTCTGGAGAGCAGAACAACGGCATAGGGGTCGCTTTCGCCGCACTTGGGTCCACCAGACCTCCGGAGGCGTTCCCAGTTAGGCGAGTTTCAACATTTGCTCGAGAAGCTGTGCCTGGATGACGGCTGGCTTTCAGCGGTACTTCTGCCAGTCCCGTGGCCAGTTTGATAACCTGTTGTCCAGCATTGAAGCACCGCGAACTGACGCAAAAGTTCAGTTTTTCAACACAGGCGTTAGACACGAATTCTCAAATTTGCGTCAAATGCTTGAATGCACCAAATAAAATCAATCACGCGTAAGCTACGGTCTTTAGCGTTCTTGCTAGCACACCCGCCTCTGACACCAGAGACCCCGAATCGAATCCCACTCTTCCACTCAGAGCGGGTCTAGTAGGACCGGTTAAATGGACATCACTACTTCTATGATGACCATTTAATTCACAAAACATCTGAATGATAAATTTGCAAACCAGACATTGCTAAAACAAAAAGTAAATTACCAAGTACGTTTTTAAAGAACGCACTTGTAGACAACAAGTAGGCCTGAACGTTTGGAACAAGTCAATCATTTTTGGGTGACTTATACCTTATAAGATTCACAGAAATTCACACATTCTTAACAGATTCACAAAACTATTTCTAAAAACAAAAACACGTTTTTGTAGCTTCTTGTTCTTGACAATCTTGTCTGCAGTGTCCCATTCACATAAAACCCTCCTCCCACTTACAAAGCTATCGCAGCTCAATAAAGGAATGCCCAGATGCAAAAGCTGAACTGAAACTCATCTAATAATTATAATTTCTTTGACTGGTTAAATGAAAAACGAGTATGAATAGACACAAAGCTTGGGGTGGAAACGGCTGTATCTGTAATGCATCCCCTCTGTCCCCTCCTGCCCACTGTGGCTTTGGTATTGTGTTCATGTAAACAGGACACAGGGCCCTTGGACAGGGTAGGTGCGGAAATGTACCGTCTCCGCATTTGTTTTTCATTGAAAAGGGGATTGCGAATCCTGACGGGCATGATTAATCACCGCGCGCCAGACATCTGAATACGGCTCGAAAAGGTTCAACTTTTTAATTCATCCTACACGCAATCTATTTAAACCAGCTGCTGCCTTTCCTCATGCTCATTTTCACTCTTTTCTCAGTGACCACTGCTGCTATTCTCTCTCTCTCCATCTCTTTCTCTTTCCTTGGCTTTCATAATTATCAGGGGAGAAGGGGCATTGAAAGCTGTTGTTTTTGAAGAGATCTCGGTCGTGTCAACGGTTTGTGCCGCAGCCAACTGTCTTCCTCTCTCCGTTCTGTTGAATTATTATTTCAGGCTTACAGATATGGCCAGGAAAACAGCCATATTCCCAACAAATACCTTTGTGAGTGAGGCTAGCTCTGTGTAATTGTGAAAGAGGTAGCAAAAGTAAGAAAATACATCTTGTCGAGGGCTCTGTATTTTGTGTCAGATTGATTTTCTGTTTCCCTTATTACCAGCAGACAACCCCAAGAGGGAGAAGTGGATCAAAACATTTTTGAAATGGTTCTGTCTCCGATTCCCTTATTTTGTAGCTCACTTTAGAGCCAGTCCAATATTTCTCCTGGGGAGCTTGAACATACTCATCAAAATCTGTTGGGCAGCAACAGCCCACTAAAGCCACAGTGTGGTTGCTCCAATTGTATAAAACATCTCCTCCATTATAAGAACAGGCAGAAAAACAAACCACAGCATGCTTGGCATCAAAGTCATTTAGAAAACAGCAGACAGACAGGAACTATTTCAATAACCCAACCAAGATACCTCAGAAAAACATTTGGTTCAGTAAACTATTCACATACGGCCTAACCCTTTCAAATGCAATTCATTTCTACCTCACAGTTTGAAGTGAGGTTAGGATTTAGAAAACCTAGTGAGCTCCCTCATTGCCTATATAGGCAGCGTCTTAAGGGATAGTTCATCCAAAAACAAAACGTTTGTCATTCTTTTCTCACCCTTGTGTCATTCTAAACCTGTTTGACTTTATTTATTCTGCACTCTCAGAAAAACAGTGACAAAATGAATTACTGTGGTGGTACTCCCTTCCAAAAAAAAAAAAATCACATTTAGGGTTTAACAAGGTACAAAATGTTACCTTTTAAAGAGTAACTCCCCAGTGACCGATTCCGTATCCTTTTTTGTGAGTGTGTGGGAATGGGAAATGAAATAAATGTTTTGTTGAAGTTATTTGTTTTTGTACATTCAATAGAAGTTACACACTCTCTTCCAAATATCTTGTTTTGTGTTCTGCAGAAGAAAGTTCAGATAGAATATTCATTTTAAGGTGAAATATACCTTGTGTAAGTGAGTGTCATAAAAGGGATGATTTAATTACACATTATGTGACTATTTGGAAAGCTAAACTCCACACACACCACAAACGTACTGCATTTGCAAATTATTCAGATACGTGTTTGATAAATTCCATTTTTAATTGCATTCAACTTTTTTTTAAAGTCATTCTTTTATAACTAATATATTCTCTCCTCATCATCCCTACCAAATTGGATGCATAACGTAACTCAATCATTCTTGGAATTGCTGGTATTCTGTTAACCTAATTTGGTTAAAATTGGGAGTCTATTGGGAGTCTTTTGCCTTAAAGTTAATAGGCAGCTCAATAAAAATAAAAAAATATACATATATACTTGTTTATGGCCAAAATGTATTACAAACATATGAAGAGTTCAGATGCACAAGCCTCTAAATGCCATTTGAAATTTTCTTCTAAAATGGCAATTTTTATCAAGCTTGTATATTTAAGTTCAGTAATTTCACTTAAATGACAATTAATAGGTAATCTTCATTGCCATTTAAGTGAAATTACTGAACTTAAATATACAAGCTTGATAAAATTTGATCATTTTAGAAGAAACTTTCAAATGGCACTTAGAGGCTTTTGCATCTGAACTCTTCATATGCTTTTACATATGCCATAGGATTAAAGGTCAAAATAATTTAAAGGTTCAAATGCAAAAATATCTTAGATAAGAAGAGAGTCAAGAAAAATTTCCAATCTAGACATACATTATATACTGGACAATAAAAACATATTTAGATGTAAACTGTATAAAAATGACAAACAAAATATCAATTGTTTTGCTGTATGGAAGAGCATTTGATTCCCTTCTTAAAATGAATGATATCCCATTGTTAAACCAACTAAGCATTAGAAATGCATCAGGTGGATCTATTTTTCACTTCTCTATCCCTAGAGACGTTTTAGCATATCTGTGACTGGATCTCCTCCAATACAAGAAATGCATACATCTGTTTAAAGGATTAGTTGTGAATAATGCTGAAGGCAGAGGCCAGTTTCATCTGAGGCAGCCAATGCCGCATCCTCAGGTAGGCAATTCCAGAAGCCTGTTTGTCTCTTGAGCTGACTGACCTTGAAAGACCCTTGTTGTTCTCCTGCACCGCCACACAAACAGACTGCAGATGATTTTATTGTTTGCCCTTTACTGTCTGTGAGACGGGTGCAGGAGTCGGTGAGCCTGGCGGAGAGAGAACATCAGTGGCACCCGGTACGCATTCGATTCCTCTTTGACGCGTGAACAAAACACTGCCGAAATCGTACGTCTGCTATTCCTATTCGTGGAAACAGAAAACATTGAGAGAAAATGTAAATGCAGGACTATTCTATTGGTATTATTCATTTTAAAGTATTGTGGAGTTTTTCCCGCTGAGTTTCTCCTCGGAATGACAGTCTTTCATCTGTAGCTGCACTAGCGAGCGCGAGTCACACTACGACTTCACAGAGGCATCTTCCAGCTCTTCTTCTCTCATTCTCTGAGTCTCTGAGCCGAGTTTCTCCCTCTCTGACTTACTCTCTAACTGTGTTCTCTCTGTCTTGCTCCCTGAGGAAACAGGTTGAAGGATGAGCGGCTGACTACAGCATGTCAAGATGCTGAGAAAAACAGACAGTATCAAATGCACAAGTCAGAGTTTTAATAGCATTTTCGATATCAAATGCGATGATAAGCACATGGTTGACATTGGCTGCTGTTTGTTTAAAACCGTACATTGATGTACCTATTGCCTATATTTGTGAGTTCTCTGCACATTACTGGAGGAAGTATTGGTTTTATGCATCTTTGATGCTTGTCAACCCAGTGCTGTTGGAATTTCCACAGTAGTTTGTCCTATTATGAAGGTTCATATGTTCAGCCAAAGAGGTCTAAAAGAGAAAGCTGTCCATTTGCATTGCCATTAATGGAAAAACTAGGATGCTGCTGGAAGAGGTGTTAGTTAGGCCAACATGCAGGGGGTGGCTAACCCGTTGGGTTCTAATGCCCCATTACAGTGACGGGGACACTATACTGTAGAAAGCACTGTCCTTCAGATGAGACATTAAACCGGGGTCCCATAGAGGTCCTGACTTTCTATGGTCAATAAAAAAAATCCAATGGCACTTCTCATAAAGGGTAGGGGTGTAACTCCTGTGTCCTGGCCAAAACCCTCCACTGCATAAGTTACTTCCACTAACAAAAACAAATTCCACCTCAGAGAACAAAATAAAACAGGGAATTGTAAGAAAAAGTTAAAACTAATAAAAAGAGTTGGTGCTGAGGTAGAACTGGATGTCATCAGCATAACAGTGGAGGTGTGGAAGTTGAAGTGGCGGAGTATCTGACCAAGGGGGAGGATGTAGATGATGAAGAGGAGGGGGCAGAGTACCGAGCCTTGAGGAACGCCTTGGGTGACTGTGGCAGAAGTATGGTTATGAAGAGAAATGAGGAGGGATCTATTGGAAAGGTAGAAATATAGCCAGCTGAGTGCAGTACCTTCGATACCAAGGTCTTTGAGTCTGGTGAGCAAGATGTTATGGCTTATGGTTAAGAAGGATAAGGATGTTAAGGGAACCGTTGTCAGCAGAGGTGAGGAGGTCGTTGAGGACTTTGAGGAGAACGGACTCTGTGCTGTGGATGGGGGCGAAAACCAGATTGGAGAGGTTCGGCTTGGTTATTGGCATGAAGATGGGTTTGTAATTGTGAGGCGACTATACATTCCAGAATTTTAGACAGAAAGGGGAGGTTGGATTTTGGCAGTAGTTGTTGAGGGAAGAGGGATCCAGACCAGGTTTTTTAAGGATTGGGGTCTGTTTTTGTGTACAGTACAGTACAGACAGTTTTGTGTACCAGGGTGAAGTGTTAAAAGTGTTAAAAGTTTTTGTTTTGAGGGGGTAGAGTGTTAAGGGAGGTAGACAAAACTGAGTTAAGGTGGTTTGTGAGATTATCAGGTGAGGGTTGAGTCCAGGTGAAGAGTGGTGGAGAGCAGGTCAGAGAGATGGTGGGGATAAATAGATTTAAGGTTGTGGAAGGTGATTTCTCTGAGAAGGCAGGGGTGTGGGGTTGGAGAAGGAATGGTGAACCATATCACTTTGTGATCAGAGAGGGGAGAGAGGCATGGATTGATGTAGAGCACTGGTTGGTTAGTGGAGCAGACCAGGTCGAGGATGAGTTATTTTTAATGGGTGGGGAATGTGACATGTTGGGTGAGAGCAGTGAGTGGGAGCAGTGAGTGGATTTGCAAATGATTGGAGAACAGTTATATGTGAAGTGCAAATAGCACTGTAGTCCAGTATGGGTTTTCTTTGCGCTCAGCTCTATGTGATCCAGTGGGGAAGCTTTCCGATGACATGGGAGAGCTGCGACAGAGTGTGTCGGTGCTCAGATGGATGGAATGGATTGTCCGTGGTGGAAAAACTTGTGGCGAGCTTCTGTGGATGTACCGGGGTCGCTGTAGAAGTCCAAGCTGTTTGATGACTGGGATGCAGGATCGAATGGAGTAGTTGAATAGTTTCGACCAATTGCAGAGTTGAATATTTGAACATGAGGGACTGAGAGCTCTGTGATAGCAGTTAGCTGTGGACTAGGGGCACAGAGATGGATGAATGATGTGCCAAAAATTATCCACGGCATGACAGGGGTAGATGAAAGTCCAGTCTCGGTCACGGCTCGCATCTGGTGGAGGTTGCCTGTGAGAAAGAGGAGGCAATGCGCCATGCGTTGGGTGAACGAGGGCAGCCAGCTCAGTGACTAACCGACGAGGCGACAATCCGATTGAGGTGCTCAAGCGGCTTCGGGAACCAGATGAATAAACAGCGCCAATAAACAGCACCAGCATCCTCTCAGCGTCCGTGTCCGACAGTAACAGTAGTGGTAGTCTCTGACAAAATGACCCTCATTCAAAGTCCAAAATTTATGCTTCACCGTTTCAGGAGTCCGGATTTGTCACAACTCCTACCATTTTCACAATTCCCAATTATATGCAAACTGGATCCCAACCCCCACATGCTAAACTTAAAAGTAAATCCACAGTGTTCTCAAGGGGGCATCTTCCCCCATTTTATCCTAAATGTTGAATGCAAGAAAAATAGACAACTATTTTTGAATGGCCATCAATGAGCAAAGATGGTTTTGGCTGCAGAATGGTGTAATTATTATGGCATCCACACACAGCAGTGATTACAGTCGAAACTAACCAGTTAAAACTTGTAATCATATGGACAAACTAACAATTAACAATATAATATGGGAGAAGTTTGGAATTCAAAACACTGCATCAACGAAAAGATGAAAATGTAAACACAAAAAACTAAACGTACAGTATTTCATATTTCAGTGATTAGGCCTACAAGTCAAAAGTGGGTTATTTATTATTCATCACATTTTTTCTTTTCCAGCATTGAGCTGAAGATCACAAATCTTAGGCATGGTAATGTTTTGAATAAGAAATGATTATTTATAAAGTCTGGTGCCTCTTGCCTCTCCCTTATTGAAATAAATCATATTCAAATGTGCTCGAAAACAAGATGGGATTTAATTAAGTTATGCAAGCTAGCTGAGAATGCACAAACACTCCAGGATTTAATGGAGTGAATGTTGAACACTTAGCATTTTTATTTTCTTCTCCTTTCCTCTTGCTGCAAAGTTGCATTCAACTCATTTCATTTGAAGAAATGTTTCTGCCATGATGGGGCTTTTCGATAAGCTCCCTTTTATTGCGCTTTCTGTCTGAGAATGACTAGTGCGCTTTTCTCCCACCTGCTCGCCTGTCACGGTGTCAGCTTGAGTCAGAACGCTGTGAAATCCCAGCGCACCGCCACGCAACCGTGTGGAAACACCACAGATGAGAGCACCAACAATAAAGGAAGGAAAGACGCCGGCAATCGGATGAAGATGTCAGTTACAGTCAATAAAGGGAGAAGTCTTGATCTGTCATCTTGTGCATTTTGGAAGTGATTGCATTGATGATGGGGGAAAAGGGCTTTTATGAGTCATTATACTATCAAAATGTTCTGCTTGGGCTCTGAGATCCCCTTATAATAGCTAAAAGAAAACCCTAAAATATCAAGTTGACACTTCATGACTTTTCATATTTTCATGACAATTGATTGTACACAAAAGTTCAACTTAATAAAGAAATTTGTGTCCTCCATGATTCTCTGATAGTCGTAAACACTGCTGAGATACTCTTTTGATTCAACGACTCAATTAATGTAAAAAGTAGTTTGACAATCTTTTATTATTATTTCTTAGAAAAACAAAAATTAGCAAAACTGTCACTGCTTACTCAAAAGTCATGTGGCACAAAATGCAGGAAAAACACTGCAAGTCAACAAATATCTTGAAATATCCAGAGCCCGTTCTCATCCTTTATCGTCATATAGAACGTTATATGAAAAAACGGCGCTATACTACGCACATCATGGCACCCTTTATCGTTAATATAACACGTGAACCCAACACTCTCAGAAAAAGGTCGACTCCTGTCACTGGGGCGGTACCTTTTCAAAAGGTACACTATTGTACTTAAAGGGTGCATATTGGTACCTTCATGGTACACTTTTGTACCTAAAGGGTGCATATTGGTACCTTCATGGTAAATATTTGTACCATTATGGTACCAATATGCACCCTAAAGGTACAAAAGTGTACCTTTTTGAAAAGGTACCGCCCATGACAGCTTTTGTACCTTTTTTTCTGACAGTGAAGGCGTAATAAATCCAATAAATCCTTTAGTCGTAATATGAGACTACCCTACCCACACCTAAACCTAACCGTCACAGCACGTGTTATATTAACAATAACGAGATGCCATGTGCGTAGTATAGCGCCGTTTTGTCATATAGCGTTCTATATGACGATAAAGGATGAGAATGCGTTGAATATCCACGACCACTACGCTATATCACGAGCCAATTCGTACAATTCTTACGAGTGAGTAAAAGGTGGTTAATATGCAGTTTTTTACAGAACATTACAGGGTGTGTGCGCATACCAGAGGCAGAAAGACAAATTGGTGAGCTGGCCTGCTACTGCAACAACCTTCGTATGTTGTATAAAGTATTGAAGCTTTCCTTGTATAAAGCTTTCCTTATTGTTTGCATTGTTTGTATATAACTGCTGACTCAATAAAACGTGATTTTCAGTTGGATATCTGTTTGTCTGTCTTTAAATTTGCAGTGTTACTGTGATACATGTACAATTACCATGTTAGGCTTGTAATATGAAAGCCAATGTTAGCTGTGCAGCATCCTCTGGACAGCTCGAATTTGCTTTTGTATAAGTTATGTTACGCTTGTTTACGTTAAAGACGCCACCACTATGCTACAAGCCTACTACATGAAACCACGAAACACCGTCTTTTTTTATGCCTCCCGGTTGACGTGCGCAAGCAGGTGATGACGTTGCCGAGAAATCCATGTATTATGGTGCGTTCATGTGCTATGGTAATTATGGTAAATACCAAAAGCCGAACACGGAAAATGCACATGAATACCCCTCATGTGGTATTAACTCGTAGAATATTTTGATTGACGAGTTGTTCGAAAATGAGATAACCTTTGACCATTTCAAAATGCAGAGAGGCACAGCGAGAAGTCGTGAATGGTAAAAATATATATACTATTCATGATCTAGAAAAAATACAGCATATTATTTACCTTTTGAGTTTTGTTGAATAATTATCTTGCTGTTGAAGATGACTTAAGCAATTAAAATAGTTTTAGCAGGTCTGGTATCTCCATCTTTTTACCAAATTATGATAACAAAAGCACTTGAACGCAACACACTGGTAAACAGTTCACAAGTGGGAAAATATCCTACTTTCCATAGCACGTGAACGCACCATTAGTCTAAACCACAGTGATGGGTAGGTTTAGAGGCGGGGTCAGGGGTAGTCATTCGTATGAATTCATATGAATTAGTCACCTCATAAAATTCGTAAAATACTGTATCAGCATAAATTGATATTTTTCATAGACACGGCAAAGCAAATGTCATGTGGTGCCAATAACTTAAGAAATGTATGAATTAATAATGATATTTGTATTAATACAATGTACTAATAAATGTATTTGATGAAAAAGAAACGTATTGATCACCTTTCAGTATCACAGGTTTTAAATGCTATGGTCAGATAGCAACACTCATAGAGAAAGGCCTTGAGAGATGTTGGCCTCTCAGAGTACAGACTAAGTATTTAGGTCTGGCTGTGGTTTGTTATTTTCTAGGTACTTTGGAGCTGAGTAGAGGGATCAGGAGGCGAGGAGTCAGAACCAAGGCCAGGCTGACTGATAGGAGCTGGGTGAAGGGGTCAGTATGAGACCTGTATCACCCCCTGACAGCCTGATTTCCTCCACCATTATCACAGCCATCTTCTAACACACCACCACAGCTGTGTGTAATAAAAGAGTTAGAAGCAGAGAAGAGAAGCGTATTTCCATCCCCTACATGCCTTAACAAAGCGAACAAGCATAGTTAGATGCTGGGGATATTATGAGAACGATGAGAATCAGGTGAGCATCACCCCACCCCAAACACGACTGAAGTTATGAAAGTCAAGAAAGTTGTGAAAATGACCCCTGAAGTACAGTGCCACTACCATTAAGACAAAATGCATCTTTTACAACAATTAGATGGAAAAGATATTCAAGCGCTATGTAACTAATTAAAAGCCTTATTGGTTTCAATAAAATGGAATTATTCTATTATATTCGGTTCAAATACACTCTTCCTTTAGTCATTTGCTTTCCATTTTCATTCAGGCTTTTCATTACTGAAAGGAAAGAAAAAAAAAATCAACTAAATTGGAACACCTGAACTAACAATACTGCCAGGCCAAATTGCAGTTGCAGGAAACTGCCTAGGCATGAATTAGTAATGTTAATGAGGAGATTGATTTGATATTTTTGGCAATCTATGAGAGCACAAAGTCAGGCCCGTCCTCTCTGCTCCCACTCCTTTTTGTTGACTGGTAAATTAAAGAGCGTGGATGTGATAGAAGAAGAAAAAATCTCATTTCCTCTTTCTCATTAAGCCCGACCAATACGCCTCGACTCTGTCAGCGCAGCCAAACCCTGCCATTGTCAGTGCTAATCACTAGCAAGGGTCCAGGAGGATTCGAACTCTGTGTTCCTTTGAAAAGACTTTTGTATTTTCATCAACTTGTAGCAGTTGAATGTCTTGAATAGCTATTCATTATACATGGTATTTTATATGACACAAGCCAAATTAAATGAGACTCAGGTAATTATGATTGGAAGGGGAGTGTGCAGTCATCGTAATGACCCTTGGGTGATAAGTCTAGATGTTGTCTTCAGAGGTTAATGCAGATTATATTCCATATTAATAAAGTACTTCACTGATTGGGCACTATCCCAAAGCATCCTCACACCAGCAATAATGAACACAGCAGAGTTATCTTACAGACTCACATTTCTGGATTCACTGACCCTGGCCAATCCCAGAGTGGAGTATATTCAGTCATATCTGTGCTCGCTTAGACCTCAGCCATTCCAGAGGAGTCTGCAGAGAGACTGGAGTTCATAAATCTACTACCTCTCACTTAATGAAGCTCCCCATTTCTCTGCAAAGCAAGCTGGGCTTAACATACTGTACGAGTCTCAGGGGAGAGCTAATAACTGAGGTCAGACTGGAGGAAAAGTTTATCTTAGGGAAGTCCCATGTTGAACTGCATGCAACGCTTGACAACCAGGAGTTAAAGGGATAGTGCACCCAAAAATTCAAATCCTGTCATATTTTGCTCACCCTCATGTGGTTCCAAACAGGTGTTAGGTTCTTTTTAAATCTTATTAGCAGTTGCATTAAAGAATTCAACTGACGATCAGCGATGCCAGACAAAGATGTTTTTCTACCCTGCTCCTGTAGACCCCACTGTCCAAGCAGTTTATCAAGCACATCTGAACCAGCTAATCAAGCTCTTCAGGCTCACTTGAAAATCACAAGCTGTCTGCAGCTGGATAAAAACTTTGCATGGCAGTGGGTCTCCAGGAGCAGGGTTGAAGGCTTCTATCCTAGAGCACAGAACCTACCACAGTGTGTCTTGAGGCACCAGCTTAATTCAACTGTATTTGAAAAAACAGGGATATTTGCACAACACTGTTCTCTTACGAGAGGTTCTCTTAGGCCCCGTTACACGATGGGAAAACGCAGATATTTCTCTGTGTTTTGCCCTCTAATTTACACGAAAACGCCACTTTTATCACTGAAAGCGATTATTCTCAAAAACTCTGGGCAAAGTGGAGATTTTTGAAAATGCCGGATATTTGTTGTCATGTGAAGCCGGGAAAACGGCGTTTAGGTTCTCTCTTGTCAATTCCAGGATTCTGATTGGCTTGCATGGCTTTATCCTTATACCCCTACACTGCCGCCTTAGGTTTGGCATAGTCATGATGGCACTCGACGGCATATTTATGCGGGTGTGTAATCGATGTTATTTTTGAAAATGGAGAGGGGAAGATATTCATTTTGCTAAATACCCGGATTTGTGTAAATGTGGCCTTATATGCTAGGGGAAAACCTCTTTCCACGAGACATTTCCAGATTTCAGAAGTTTTACCTTCCGAAATCTTGAGAATAAAGAATGAGTACGTAGACGCGCGCGATCACTTCCGGCGTATGCGCAGACCGAAGCACCTGTGCCATTAGATCATTTGGACATGACTGTGCATGGTTACAAGAGGTAAAAACGGATATAAATACTGTTCGTTTTCTCACACAAACCGCTCGTTTCGTGTCTTCAGGCCATCAGTGTGTACTTACATTTACTGAACTGAGGGAGAACCACCTAAACCTGCATTATATGACTGATAGACAACAACGGTTTGACCTAAAAATATCAAAATGGGCTCTATGCATGGCGGTATTTCCGATGAAGGTTTAAGGATGCTCGATAACTTCCACCGATCGTAGAGTCCAATGCAATACCAAGAATTTATATTGAATGTTATACGCCATGGTTATACTAAAGAAACTTTAGACACAAAAACAGATAAAACAAACACCCCTCGTTGTGTTTATGCTTCTTTTAAAATTATATTAAATAAACTATATATAAAATTACATCTAAACGCATGTACATTTCATTTCAAAAGATGGGAGGACAGTAAATTTTGAAGACTCTGCCATAATCCCGTTTTCCTCAGTTTTCCTCTGCTTTAATCTACACAACCGGAAATAGGACGAGCATCCTTGCGTCAAATGCGGAACTTATGCGTGCATATAGCCCATTGAAAATACTGTCGAAACAAGACACCTACATCTTGGAATGCCCTTGAGGTAGGCTAAAACATATAAAACATTTATTTTAAGAGAACTATCCTTTTAGTAAAAACTAAAAACTGAAAACGTTTGTGTTTTGACAGTTCATTTATTCGAAAACAGCGTTTTGGGAACCTGAAAATCCAAGCTTTCGAAAAATATTATTTTTCACTGTATATTGTTTGTTTAAAATACTAATGCTAAAATGTTAAAAATGGAGTAAACATGAACCTAGATTGAAAAATGTCTGTTCATTGTTTTGTTTTTATTAACTACTGTTCACAAAGTGAACACTGTTGTGTGAAGTTTTACTCTTATTTTAAACTTTATTTCACAATGCCCTTTTATTATTTTTTTTACTCTTGAGGTGGAAACAGGCTTCCAGTAAATCTTTCAAATACTGGAAAAGTCTCAATGGTCCTCGTCTGAATGGCGCTTTTTAGTTCAACAGCGTTCCACTACGTTGCTTTGTGTAAAGTTGTATAATGCTTTGAATTGAACTGAATCAGTCGGAGAGTACAGAGACACCCCTCAGTGAAATGTGTTTTCTTGATCTCTCTCCAGCTCTTCATCACAAACCAAGTACCTGCTGTCAATGTATTGCATTTTCCCAGGCTTCCACCTTTCGGTGGCCGGTGGGCCGTCACGTCATTGAGCTCCACCGCAGCCGAGAAAGTCATATCTGTCGAATTCAGTGCGTGAGAACGGCTGAAGCGAGGAGGAGAGGAGAGGAGAGTGGGAAGAATCTGTGTTTGCCATCAACAACTCAAGAGAGCAGAGCGCCGACAAGATTGATGATCCCTTCCCTGAAAGTAACAAAAGATCTACCGCCCGTGAGAGCCTGCTTATGGGGCCTGATAGACTTGTCATTCTCTTAATAAACGCCACAGATATGTCAGCAGTAGCAGCAGTGCAGCCTGAGGTGGACCCACCCAGACACAGAGGAAGCACCATCAACCCCAAACCCTTAAAACAAGCTCAGAGTGGCCGAGAACAGAATGAGACAGCGCTGGCATAGTTGATCAAGACTGAACCTTGCAACGTTTTTGTTGACTTAAATTGGCCAAACAGGTTAATGGTAATTAGTTACTGTAAGGATCTCTTACTCGGTTCAATCAACAATATTAGTAACTTTTATCTCTACTTGACTACATTCTTGAATAAGTATGTACTCTTTACTCCGATATATAATGCAAGATATAATGTAATTAAATGATATCGCCATATACATGGCATTGAATGTATCTTGTGCATGTTGCCCTTACTCACTCAAACGTGTCAACAAGGCTACTTTATGTCAATACAAGAGCATTAACAGGTAGTTGCTGAGTCAGAGGCGATTCGTATTCATAGACGCCACACTAGAATTAGAGGCGTACCGTATCGACCAACCACAGCCCATATGGCCGCCCAAACTGCCCATTTGAATGAGAGAGAAAGACAGAGATGCATGGATAACATTTTAATTTTAGGCTCCGATTCTTATTTGTAACCCCCAGTTTTCTTTTATCCTTTATTATCTGCCCTAGACTTGTCTCAATTTGCCTTCATGATATATATATATATATACCATGTATATATATCTTGTACATAACCCATACAGTGGGGATCGCTCGAAGGCTTTTAAGAGTAAAACGCATATCAATATGCTGTGACTGGATGGGTAAACAACATAAAAGTGCGGCACCTGGCCACCAAGGATTTATATTTAATCATGGAAAATGTTGGTATTCTTAAATATTTTTTAAAAGTATGGTTTTGGTGGTAGTTTGCTCTGACTAAGTAGTGAGTTGTTAGCTGGCTAAGTGGCTCAGCTGGTAGCTTGCCAGCTGCTAGCTGCTAGCTGTCATTAATCTGGATTAGACCTATCACGATAGTCAATAAATCAATTAATCGCACAATAAAAAAAATGAGCTTGATAATTTTTCCGCCGCAATAATTTCCATTTGTATTGTTTTTTCCTCATCTCTCTCTCTCCCTCTACCAAAGAGACTGAATGACAACTCTGTTAAAGACATAACCGACATATTTTGCATGAATACTCTCCAAAACAGACATTTAAACATAATGTTGTGTGTATTTGTCCATGTGCACACAGAAAAATTTGATATGATACAATATATGAGACATTCCACGCAGTTCTGATCCAAGGCGTCATATACTGACACTTTTGAAATTTCGTCTAAATCCAACGCACATGGCACCCTTTAGCGTCAATATGAGACGCAGATATATATGGGACAGAATGCGCCTCCTAGTGGTGTAACCCTAACCCTACCCTAGACCTAAACCTACCCATAACCGGAAGCGTGTTATGTTGACGCTGAAGGGTGCCATGTGCGTTGGATTTAGACGAAATTTCAAAAATGTCATTATATGACGCCCTAGGTTGAGAACGCGTTGGACATTCATACAATATGAGACATTTCTTCTATCCTTTTCTTTTGGTATAGAATAAAAATATCAGTTCCGGGGTTCCTCTTTCGGCTTTTGCTGCAGCCAACTGCACAACATATTGCCGGCATTACTGAGACCGTTGGTCATCAAGATGGCGGCGCAAAGCAGTGACGTCATGTGAACCAAACGAATATGAGATGCGGACATGACTGCAGCCGCTGAGTGAGGCCAAAACCAGCACGTCCAGTGCAAGTGGGCTTAGGATATTGGTTTCTATTCCCTTGAGCAATTGTGCTTAACTGAGACTATTCTATTTATAAGCTATTTTAGAAAATAAGCATGATCGCTCTCCACACAAATCAACTGTTTCTTGTTTTTCACTGGCATGGTGTTGAGGACCAGTGCATCTTAGCCTATTCAGTGCAAGTAAAATAAGTACTGTTAAAATTAGGCCTGCACGATTAATCGCAATTGGATTATGGCTATTTTGAAATCGCAAATGCTGCGATATTTTTTATGCGCAGCTTGTTTATTTGATGTACGGCTCTGTAAATGGTGCTCCATCTGAAAGCACTGTGAGTTAAGTCACTTATAATGTGAATTTGATCAAAATCAACACCCGTCAAACATCTTTCCAAACAGGAGAAGCATTTATGAGCATCTTGTCCAACAAAAGACAACATTTAATAGCATGCTTTTCCTCAAAAGTCACTTCATAACGACAGTTGACCATCCTTCTGTGAGATATATGTGGCTTCTTACACAGAATAAGGCAGTTGTGTGTTCAATCAAGCAAACAATTTGAAACAATTTTTACTGTGAAATTGCTAGCAATTTTCACAATTAAAGCATACTCCAATAATCATTTATAGCCACGAAAAAATATGTTTTTTAGTGTACAAAGTACAAACAATAGTATAGAAACTTTTTGCAGGGGATTTCTTTTTCCAATCATTTTAAAAATAATTTTCATAGTACATATTGAATTTGATGAAGACCACTGATGAAGCCATTTTATCAACCCCATCATACTATAAGAATCTCATGTAGCTTAAATATTTCTAGCAGTTTAAGGAGCAGGTTGGAAAATGTACATACCATATGCCCCAGATGTCAAAAGCAATTGCTGTTGTACCCGATTGGCTTCAGACTGACAGCTCAGGCCTCAGTCTCTTTACATAACTGTCCAATCAGATTAATCCTGCAGGGATGCAGCCTAAATTATGCAGAGACACAAGGAAATGACGAATAAGTTAGCATATCATTTTTTTGTTTGCCGTGGGTCACTCTTACCAAAGAAACTACAGACTAATGACTTATACAGATAATCAGACTGCAAAAACCAAAAAAAATAAAAATACATCTTTAGTTGTTTAAAGCACCCTATATTATATTACAGTTTGTTTTAAATAAATAAATAATACGTTTTTTTTAATTTAATTACATTTACAAAATTAAATTATGCATTCTCACCCAAATACAGAGGTTGCATTAACCACATATTTTCCATCACTGATTGAATTATTTAGCAGTGATGAAAAAATCTACAGGCAGTCTGTCATTTTGACAGATTATTGACGATGCACTCCAAAATCAAATACTTCCCTAACTGCATATGCAAAAAAAAAAAAAAAAAAAAAAAAAAAACAGTATACCAACTGAGTAGTATGTCCGAATGTATACTCGAGAAACAGTAGGCGGAAAATCCTTGGATGACCTACTACTTCCGGTCGTATTCTGAAGTGTGCATTCACAGGACACTTTTACAATCCCCGTGAGGCCAGGGGAGAGGATTTATGAATGGCAGTGAAACGGCGCAACTGACGCTGATAGGTCATGTGATAATAACAACATGGCTGATGTAGTAGCCCACCTCCGAATTTCACTCATACTACCCACATTTATACTAGAACCTACTTTTTTAACGGTCGATAAGTAAGGCTCTGTCCCAAATGGCACACTCCGGACTTGTGGATTTCCTCAGTCCACACTTTTGGTTACGTCATGAAGTGCAGACCTATAATGCCCTTAGCGTCAGAGTCTTCGAGGGCGCATTGAGAGGTATTTTTGGGACAGACTCGATCATCACGCCGGAAACAGGAAGACGGTCTGGTTGTTGCATAGACAGTATAAGTACAAAAACAGGATTTATTTTATTTTCTCAAATCTTATGTCCATGTGAACTACGCAGCCTGCTTTTAAAGTTCTGTAATTGTATATGCCACCTGGGCATTACAATAGATGTCATGGTTATGTAACTGATAAAAAAGAATAATAATACTACATAATGTTATGTTCAATTTTAACACAAAATGAAAATGAGTTTAAGAAAAATGTATAGGTTTCAATATTCATAATACGTTTATGACTCAGTAAAGCCAATACATTCGGTTTTATTTATGTAATGAATCATATAATGCGATCGTATAATTTAACGCGCTTTTATTATGTTTGACATATCAACCACTCAACTGGTAAAATGTACGCCTATGTCATGATACTCCTCCCATCTGTTGTCTGATTGGCCTTTCGCAAGGATTCCTGGGTAGTTAGTGCGTGGAGCCTGCATCTATGCGGGCTTCGCGGAAGACCGCTTCAAGGGGACAAAGGGGGCACTGCTGAGCACACTTCAGAGCGTTAAAATGCCAAATGGGACAGCCTACGGACTCGATAGACTCGGCAAGCACGCGCAATTTAAGTCCACAAGTCCGCGTGAAGTGCCGCGATTTGGGACAGTGCCTAAGTTCAAATTTAATCTAAAAACCTACTCAGACAGTACAGCGATTTTAGATGTAGGATGAGAGTGATCTAATGTAACTGTAATTACCACCCCTGTCCAGTTGGTGGCGGATTATGCCGCGTTCCAGGCAACTTGTGTTTTTCCAACCTTATACCCTCAAATATATATTTTTCCCTCAAATAAACAAGGAGTAAGCACCTTTGGCGACAGAAATTATTACAAATGCGCATAAAGTCCGCCATGCTGGTTTGTTTACATCTAGCTACCACAATTCCTTGCGCTCAGGTAGTTTGGCGTGAGCTGGCCTGGAATGCTACAAAGTCGTGAGTCGTGGTTTAAAGTCGTGATTTACGTGCTCAAAAACCTGCCAGGAACGCAGCATTACATCACACGTCTGAATCACGAAACATAACATTCACAAGACAGAATAATGACACACGATGGAAGATTTGGAAGAGACAACGTTTTTTATATGTCAGCATAAACACACATCGCTAGACAGGTAGGGAACACATCTAGTTAACATTTATACTGTAGTTAATATTGCGCTAGAATGTCGTACAAATATGTAACAGAGCAATGTGTTTAAAGATATCAGGTCCGACTCCTGCCTGTCACCAGACGTAACATTCTACAACATTGAATGTTAACGTCGTACATAGTCATGTCCCCGGAAATTGAGTAATCACTGTCCTAATGAGTAAGGCAGGGTCCCTAGCAGTGTCTGGATTTATGTAGCCTACACGATATATGATTCACAAGCTCGGAGAGATAGGGAGCTGATTGAGACTCACACAAAGATGAAAAAACAAAACAATTGCCACTGTCTGCATCACGTCTTCCTTGATGCGTTTGACTACACTCAGACGAGCACCCAGTTCAAGTCATGTTATAATAATAAAGTTGTAATACTTCATAATTACATAAGCCTAATTATGTTTCTACTCCAATTGTTTTTTTTTATTTAATACACATTTAAATGGTGGCTGTCATAAAAACTGGAGAGAAACATATTTATTGTAGTATTTCTTATTATCAGGCTGCAACTAACGACTATTTTACTAGTTGACTAGTCACGACTATTGAAACGATTAGTCGACTAATCGGATAATTATTACATTTTTTTGAAAATTTAGGATGAGATTGCTTTAATTCTGTGGAAAATGGCAGTAAACACAAGAAAGAAGGGGGTACTTCAATGAAAAATGCATATTTATTGAACTTTGCTGCTGATAGGCCGATTCATACTAAAAGTAAATAAGGCTATGTTTACACGGAAACGATTCTGAAGAGAAAACGCAAAAGTAGCGTTTGCATCATCACTTTTTATTCTGCAGTTTAGATGAGCGTTTTGTGTGGGAAATTCAGCGTGCAAATGGTGACGCAAAAGTGTGTGAAATGCAATGTAGTATGCACTTCAGGCGGCTAGGAGTGCATACTACAACACTAAGTCCACACCGCCTGCGTACAACCTTCACTGTCAAGCAGACTTTTGCGTTTTTACCCTTTACATGGGAACGTGACCGTGGAGCGTTTTTAAGATTCCCACTCTGGAGGGTGGTTTCACTTTTTTGCGTTTTTAAGCCTCAAGAAAGGCGCCGCCGTGTAAACGAAAGGCACATCCGATAAAGTGTTTTACGTTTTCACCCACAGCGTTCCATGTGAACACGGCCTAAAAATGCCCTGTCTAAAACCAATTAGGCACAGTGCTTGGTCAGCATAGATATAAATATATAAATAGAGAAACTATCATTTTTATAAAGGACAGGTACATTTGTTTTATAAGAAAAATAAATTAAAATCAATTATTTTTTTCCTGTAAACCAGGGGCAGGCACATTAGCAGTAACAAAACAGTAAACAAAAATATTAAGTGCATTTTGTGAGATACATTCAGTGGTCTTACTGTTGCAAAAGAACTTTACAACTAGTGATCCAAAACAAAATGTGGCTTCCATGTTATTTACCGTATTTTCCGCACTTTAAGGCGCACCTTCAATGAATGACCTATTTTTAACATTTTCCATATAGGGCGCACCAGATTTTGAGGCGCATAAGATACTGCAATCAAACGATCTGACTGGGTTTGCGTCATGCATCCACTAGATGTGCTGGGAATGTAGCGAGTGCGGCGCCGGAGGTGATGCGTTTATTTAGTGTGAGCGCGCTGGGGCGGGCACGTTCTCTACATTCGCAGCCTGACTCATAATTGCGGCGGCTCGCTGACAGCAACAGCTGGCTGTTCTGAATGAGACGACCCGGTTACTTTGAACGGGCTTTTAATTGCGCCTTATAGTGCGGAAAATACGGGTAAATATTACCGAGGCAAGTCAAACTCCGTTTCATTCAACTGTCCAACGTGCTTTCTCTTTAAATGTTTGTGCATCATCAAGGTGCTGCCGTGATACGGACTGCTTTGCAAACCATGCAGGTATTGTTTTTATTCACCGTATCCAGGCTGAAATGCTCTCAAACTTTAGATGTTTTGGTATGTGCAGCTGCAGAGTTGGACACCGCCATTTCTGTATGTTATCGCTCAGCAGAGAAGTTAATGCGCATGTGCGACTCGGCAGAGGTTGTAATGAAGAGAGATGCCTTGGTCGGAAAAAAACATGTCTGGCGACAACGTTCGACAATAAATTCATTGTCGACTATTTCTATTATCGATTTTTGTCGACGAATCGTTGCAGCCCTACTTATAATAGCTATTTCTCTTAGCCGACCATCAAAGTTTATGGTCACCGATTAGCTTTTCTGAAATGTAATGTTACATGGCATATTGTTTAAAAATTTACGTCTTTCCACGGTTAAAACACTGATTGACCGATTGATTCGGATTTTTACTGTATCTTTAAACATACTGTCTGATGTTCATTTATGTTTATTTTGTGCTGTAACAGGTAAAAAAAATGTTCAAGAGATGATCAGTTCACATGTAACAGAACTCTGTAGTGCGATCGGCCACATTAGTGAGAAGAGCCAAAACTGTATTTTTTTTTATTTCATTATAAAATGGACAGAATTTGAAGTCTGAGACTTTGTTTTATATCAAAAATAAAAAAGCACAAATCTTTATTGCGATTTGTGGATGGGTGGAGAGCAACAATGTTCAGATTCGATTGACAACTGAAGGATTGATTCTAGGGTTTTAAGTATCGATATCGTTTCACATTCACTCTGCTTCATGTGGCTGTTCAACATAAAAAGTCTCTGTTCTCCTGTTCTCTTCATAAATAAATAAATGCTGTAATCTAGCCTGTATGCTCGTCCTGTGAGTTCATCGATTAGAAATGAAAATGTGAAAAGAAAAGCTATTAGATGTCTATTATCACTCAAATATGAATGGTTAATAACAGAATTTAAGTCAAATTTTGCAAATTGAAGTTTTTAATGCAGAAAGTATAACCCAAACTCTGCCAAAGACAACACCACCTATAAAAGCTGAACCTGCTAAATGTCTAAAACGTATTCTTTGAGTTACCGAAGGTTCAGGAAGAATACAAGAAAGAGTCTCTAAATTTGAGAATGTGGGTAAAATTGTTTTGATGCCAAGGCGAATGTTAAATTGTCTTGCACAGTGGACTCGCATGCGACCCAACACACATGCACATATACAGATAGCCTCTATAGGCCTGAGGCACACAATAGAAATGAAAGACTAAATAAACAAAAAAACAATGGAGAAAAATCATCATCTCCAGCATTGCCATTTTATAGAGTCTGCTGCCATTTACAATATTTTGATATTTTTCACCGCAAGAGCCGCTGTCTCTGTCACAATTCAATCTAGGCCTCTCTCCCCACACACTGTATAATGCCTAGTTAAAGGCAGCAGTGTGTGAAATGGTATTTTAAAATAAATGAAAGTGACTCAGTGTTACGTGGGAGTGTATACTGTGTTGCTGGGGCTTTCCCTTGTGTTCTTTTCTCTGTCTCTCTCTATAATCATTCTCAGGTGGAGCTGTTAATGAGGGACCTGGATTGGTGACGGGAGTGATTGCCGCTGACATTTAAGTCTCCGGAAACCAGTGTGGCACTCGGAGGAGACTCCCCCGCTCTGCTTGGCTTCTTTGGCATCCAGCAGTGTTGATTTGTGCTTATGTACATGTTAAAGACATTTGATGTGAACCACAACCTCAACCAGAGGGCTTGGGAGATATTACTGTGTGCAACGCTGACAGACAAGCCCTGGGATGGGCTGTGTGAAGTTATCAGGCCAAGGAGAGCGGCGCTGGATTAAATAAAACTCTAGTTTCACTGCTGCTGTGTCACCATCACACACTCTGCCACACTAACGTTGCTTCAATACAGGAACCATTTTTCTGCAGCCCATCAAGATAATATTCCGGAGACATAATGAGATAGCTAATGTTTCAGCCGCTCTTTCAATGCATCTCCTGAAATTTCCATATGAAATGAGGCCTTGGCTCAGATAATACAGATAATACAGGAAGTGAAATCTACAGGGTTGATGTACAATGGCAGAGTGATTCCCAACCAGGGAACAGATACCTTTAAGGAGGTACTGATTTTGCACTATAAAACTGGTAAAAACGAATATATGTATATATATATATATACACACACACACACACACATTAACATTGAATAAATATGGGTTCGGTAAGATTGTTTTCTGTTATGGAAAGATGGCTCTTATGCTCACCAAGGCTGCATTTATTTGATCAAATATACAGTAAAAAAGTAATATTGTAAAATATCGTATTAATTAATTTTCACAAAAACATCCTACTGACCACTACTTTCTATACAGTAGTGTAGATTGTATTATTAGTGATCACAAAAGAAAATATTTTTTGTTTGAAAATGACTTATAATAGTTCACACCAACAGCAAAATAGTGAGTGTGAAATTGTATTTATTCAACAGTTTCAACTATTCAACATTTAAGATTAACATACAATATATTGCCATACTTTGTCTATAGAACGGTTACATCTACAAACAAAACAGTTTAGTTTGTGTATGAATCACAATTAATGAATCACAGCCCCCTAGTGGCCTAACCCTAACCCCTACCCCAGACCTAAACCTACCCATAACGGAAGCGTCATCTAACTGACGCTTCAAGGTTGCCATGAGCGTCGGATTTAGACGCATGGTCAAAGGCGTAAGTTAGATGACGCCCTAGGATGCGAGACGGAGATCTACGGAGACTTGAGATAAAATGTGGCTTGAAGAAAAACACTTGGAGGATGATTAACGCCGTTGGCTGCAGGTTCTCCTGGCGTGAGTGTTCTTTTACGGGGAAAAAACAAAGAAAAAAAGATCGTTTTCCTCAATTCACCACTTTCTTGGCATGTTTGTGGCGGCCAAGTTTCAGAACTATAAATATAGCTTAAAGGCATACTCCAAAAATATAGCTTAAAGGGATACTCCACTCTTTTTTTTTGGAAATAGGCTCATTTTACAACTCCCCAGAGTAAAACTGTTTAGTTTTACCGTTTTTGAATCCATTCAGCCGATCTCTGGTTCTGGTGGTACCCCTTTTACCATAGCTTCAGCATACATCATTGAAGTGGACAAGACCATTAGCATTTCTCAAAAAAAATTACCAAATTTCAATATTTTTCCTATTCGTGCACTAAGACCGACGGAAAATGTAAAGTTGCAATTTTCTAGGCTGATATGACTAGGAACTATACTCTCATTCCTGGGTAATAATCAAGAAAGCTTTATCATGCTCGTACCATGAGTGGGAGCATGCATAATGATATGACGCAGCGCCTGAAAATAGGCTACCTTCCGTCGACATAACTACACAACTTAGTCCCGGTCACGTTGGAAGCTACCAAGCTGGGGACTATTTTCAGCAATGCATCATGTCATTACACCTGCTCTTGATGTATGCTAAGCAGGGGCATTTCTAGGTTTCAGAAACATCAGGGGCTGAACCCGAAACATCAGGGGCTGGGTAATTATTAGATAACATGTTTCAATACAGAGAATAATGTATATCGCATGCCTATATGCAGGGGGCAGACTGGATAAGGAACCCCTATCCCTGGTCCTGTAACCAGACCATCCCAAATTACCACACAGTCACACAAATTAAAAGGTGAGGCAGTAAGGGGATCCGGGGGTATACTCCCCCAGAATTCTGAATTATCAGACCTACATGAGTGCATTTTCAGGGTATTTGAAGGTCATGTTGGATAACAATAGCTTTAAAAGCGTGTCAGTGGACAGTAGGCTGGCATACGTTATTTGAGCCAAGCTAGATAACAGATTCTTAAATATGGGGGAGGGAATGAGGATAAATGTTGAAAATAAATGATCCACACTTGGGAAATGCTTGGATCACATTTCAAGGACCATACAAGTCTTAGGCCTAAATAATTATACATTTGATAAATATATATATTTTCTTTACTTATGAATTAAGATCATAGTTTCTAACGTAGAACATCTGTGTTGAATAGGAATAAATTGTAATAATGTTAATCACAATAATGCTGACTAAATCACACGACTGTTAACAATGACGCAGCAGTTAACAATAAAAAGCTATTAATTCTACATTTTAAGTGTATGTTTAATTAAAAAAAAGGCCGCAAAACAGCGATTAAAAGCCGTATGGCTCGCAGAAAGTTAATGTCAGGATGTAGGAATTTCTAACATAAAATAAGATAGGATGAAGATGGGATTCCTAAAGTTAAAATCTTACTCTCTTTACGGCCCCTGATCAACTCGTTATCTGAGGGGAATAACGTCAATTTAGCCTACACATTAGCCTATGTTTCAATCGCCAAATCAGATGTATAAGTTAGGCTACTTCATCTTACGTTACATTCTGCACGAGAAACGGTTTATGACTCACAAAATGGATTAGCTATTGGCGAAATAGTAAGGTCCCACGTACTTTATTTATAACGGACATGTTCTGCATTAATACCACAGTGAGTAGCCTACAGGGCTAATTTAAGTTAGACCAGTGTTTTCTGAAGAGCCTTCACCGAGACACCGACCTGAGCTAATGATGAGGAAACGGCGCCAGTAAGTTTGATGACTCTTCTTGCCTCTCATCCGCCTCGTATCGTTCATGACTCCTTATTTTACTTTTTAAAAAGTGTCTAATGTCCATAATAGCTAGCCTACTAAGCCAAAAACAACAATGACAGTCAAGCCCTAAAGCTGTAAGTTAACCGATGGCTCTCTCTCTCTCCTCCGGTGCGCACTCTATGCAAGCGTGATGTAACCATAGTAACCATAGTAACTTTGATAGGCTTGAACACATTTTAATCGTCTTTAATACATGATTCGAAAGCTTAGATTAAAAGACCCGGACATTTGGTTTAATAAACACAAAATTATTAAAAAAGAATAATATTTATCAATAAATAAATTTTGATTGAGATCCGGGGCTATAAAAAACATTCGGGGCTGAAGCCCCGAATGCCCATGTCTAACGACGCGCCTGATGCTAAGCTATGCTAAAACTGGTACCGACTGAATGGATTCAATTACGGTAAAATGAGAGTTGTAAAATGAGCCTATTTCCAAAAAGTGGGAGTATCCCTTTAAAATCTTCAAGTGAGCCTATAGCAACGACTGACAATCTGTCTAGAACAGGCCAGGAAAAGTCCCAGTGCTGTTGGACTGTGTATAAGTACTCTTGAAAAGTTGTTCCGCCAATGAGAGCTGTAACTGTTGTAGAATGAGTTCAAAGAAGCACATTTCTAGTTTGTGTTAATGAATGGGGCTGTGAGGGTACATACGACAAACAAGGTTGGGAAACATGGCAATGAAGGCCTAATCCGAAGAATGCCAACTAGTCTTTAAAACAGAAAATTAGGGATGCATCGATATGAAAATTTTGCCCGATACCGATAACTGATAATTCTTTATATTTGAAAGCCGATAACCGTTATATCGGCCGATAAACTTAAATGCAAATTTTTATCTAATTTTGAGAACCTGATTACAAAAACAAAAGTCTCACAATTAAATCCATGTCCCAAGTGCACAATTATAACGATGTTCTCATTATAGTGTTGTATAGCTGATATGACAGATATGCGCTGCACATGTACCGAACCGCATTTTCATTTTTTGAAGAGATTTAAATCATATTTCAATAAATTCAAAAACATAAACAGTGCTCAACAAGTGCCACATTTTCTAACCAGGCCGATAACCAGGCCCGATTTATTTTTACGTCTCATTTGGCGCTAAAGGGTGCCATGTGCGTTGGATATTTACGCTTTTGCAAAAACGTTGTATATGGTGCTTTGGGACTGAGAACGGGCTGAAAGATTATGAGAACACAAGAAATTAAAACAATGATGTACACGGATAAATCATTTATAACAAATACTGAAATATTTCATTAAAAGAATTGAGTTGACGAATTGTCTATTTTGATTTCAAGCTATTATACCTTAACTTAAGCGATTCTACAGACAAAGTAGCAGTAAAACAACATTCTCCTTACAGTAGCAAATCATGTTTAAAGAAGTAGCTGCTTCACCAGCTTCTTTCCTTTTCCCCCAATCATATCTTTATATTTACAGCCCTGCCTGTGTCCTCAGGGTCTGCTAGGGGCAGAAAAAACTCCATGCGTGTGGTTTTACCGCAGTCCCTGTCCGGCTATCAGAGAGAAATCTCAGAGCCAATCTCCTGTGTTAAAGAAGACCAATTTCCCCACAGGGAGCTTTTCATGCTGGACAAAGCATATTGCCTTGCCTGGGTCCACACATACACAGATTCAAGTAAGAACCGCACGCACTCTGTTGAATCGCAGTGTCTGTCAAAATGGCAGTCCTGTCACATTCTTCTCTTTTACAAGCAAAAAGAAACAAGTGAGTGTATAATGATATCCACACTTGATATTTATGGCCTGATCGGAAATTTCACTGACTGATTGTACTGTACCTCAAATAACAAGCGCTATATCCTATGACAGACTACTATAAACATCTGGTAGCGATGGAGACAGTTCAGAGAATGCAGATGACGAGACTGATTTTTTAAGACCTGTTTTGACATGTTTCTTGCTCACTTCTTGGAAGAGTGTGGCTTATTCAATTCACTGTCAAGGCTCTATAAATATTTATCTTGCATGATGCAAAACATGACATTAGGGAGAAAAAGAGTGTGTCACCTGGGCGTTTGAGTGACAGCGCTACCAGATGTCGTCTCAGTGCAGATTGTCTATAACTGCGTCGGCTCGTATAAACAGGAACACGTACGCTGTACCCTCACACACTCAGTCTCCCTTTGACAGAAAGGATTAGACATTTTAAGGAAGAATATGGACTGGAAAACGGTGCTGGAAAAGGCCAAGGGTCAGATCAATGTTGCTGAAACATAAACAGTACATGAACTGCAGGAAGGAGACTTTAAAATGTCGTTTCCAAATCCAGGGCAATTTTTTATGTTGTCAGCAGGTTGTCCCACTGGGAATTTTACAGTCCCTGAAATAAAATGTCTTTACACATGAAAGCACTCTGATGTCTCAAAACATCTCTAATTCCGCAGCTAGTCCCGTTTAACAAATGTGATATGATAATTCTTGAATAAACGTCAGTGTGTTACAGCGATTCACGTTTTTGTATTATAAATATTCCAGAGTATGATCATGAGTTATTACGAATAAATGTCTTTGAATATTATGCCTAATTGGAACAGTCTATTGTAAATTGCATCACTGCAGTGCTTCACTTCAAGGCATTAGTATTCCTGTTGTGCTTCTTACCAAACTCTCAGGTGAAGAGAGTTTTCTTTTCATTAATAAACATAAGAGTGGGGATTGGAGTAACCTTTTCAGGGAGGATTATGGAGAAAGGGGAAAATAAAAAGCAAAACATCTGCCCATGTGTCAAAAACCGTTTCATATTCCAAACATGTCTGGCAATAAGGCTTCTGTCTCATCATGGGAATAATAAGCAGTCAATTATGAATTTATCACTGTGGGTTGTTTTTTTTTCTCCGTCCAAAGTAAACATAAGTTTTCTGCAAATTAATTTCACTGCAATAACGGCTGAATTAGACTTATCAGTTCTGTATATAAATTATTAGTGTAATAACGCTACAAATGTTAAGCATTTTCACTGCTGAGTAGGGGTGTAACGATTTTCGAACCGAACCTGAAAAACCGCGATACTCAAACTGACGAATTCGAATCGCGATACTGTCATTGCGTACCGAACACGCCTCCGCCCCTGCTACCCTGGCCCCGCTCAGCCCGGCTCAATGGACCTCATGTCTTATGTGTACAGTACACAACGAATTCAGTTTTG
Organism: Hybognathus amarus; assembly: GCA_030378365.1. Taxonomy (NCBI): domain Eukaryota; kingdom Metazoa; phylum Chordata; class Actinopteri; order Cypriniformes; family Leuciscidae; genus Hybognathus; species Hybognathus amarus. Next base: position 9,215 of record JAQIUQ010001226.1, on the reverse strand, counting down.
TAGCCTAATCACCATTAACACCAAATAACAAGCTCTGTGTTTTGTTACTTTCGATAACAAGCAAGGTGTAATCTTTCCAATTCTGTCTATTTGATCACGAAAATTAAACTCTTTGATGTGGCGTGACAGATCGCTGTGGGCTTACTATAACTAATAGGCTCCTCATTCCAAGCGGCAGCGCGCGCGAGTAAACGAGAGCATTTCTAGGGCCCTATAATTTCCGCGATCACGGAATCGCGGAATTGGCCAATTAACACGAATCTAGTGTTAACGCGGAATTTCGCGGGATTTTACATATTTGGAATGAAATTCGAAAAAAATTAAAACGGAAAAAAACGGAATTTGCAAAAATTAAAACGGAAATAACGGAATTTGGGAAAAAATAAAACGGAATTTGGGAAAAAATAAAACGGATTTTATAGGGCCCTACATCTCTTCCTCAGTTACAGAAAAGACACCTGAAGGTATGTTGAAAGATACAGTATACTTACTGAAAGGCATCATAACTCGTGTAATCGTTCAATCAGTGTTTCAGCCGCGGAAGACGTCAATAAAACAGCATAGCTTGTCACTAGCATTATATTTCATTCATTTATTACATTATTATGAATTTATTACATTATAAATTCATATAATAAATGAATTAATTTACCTCAACAGGCAAGTGATTCAGTGTCCACAACTTCCTATAAATGAATTCTTGCACTAAAATAAATGCACTATGTATATTATATTTTGCTTAACCTGTTTATGATATCTTGATTATTTAATGTATGTTTAAAATATCTTTCATGAAAATTACAACTGTGTAAATTATTATATTTATATTATATTATAATATTATAAATTTATAATATAATTTATATTATATTATATATATTAATTATTATTATTATTATATTATAACAAATAAGAGTAAAAACACAAGTTAATGCAAAAACTGCCTTATGTTCAGTTTACATGTTTTCATACAATGTGTTGTGTGTTGATTATTATATCTAAAAAATAAATAGCATCTGAATTTAGGTTAAAAGTCTACAACATTTAATGTTATAGTAATGTGCGGCTCCCTATATAGTTTACAGCATTAGCAGAGTTTTTTTAATCCTTGTGAAATGTTTAATTGTAATTGAATTCATTTAAAGACAAAAACCTTTTTTTTTTCCATTAAACCACTGGTAAAAAAAAGGAAGAAAAAAAAGCCATTTTAGCTTTCAAAACCGAATCGAAAACAAACCGAGACGTCAAAACCGTGGAAAACCGAACCGTCAGTTTTTGTGTATCGTTACACCCCTACTGCTGAGTGAATGAAAATAAGAAAAGGTTCTATATAGAAGCTTAAAACGTTCTATCAGTCGCTACGTATTTGGAACCCCTAAAATGTTCTATACAATGCATCTGAATGATCGCAAAATTCAAGATATGGGGTTAGAAAATTTATATATTTATGTAATTTTATGTAGTTAATCAATATCACTCGAATGAGTGCCATTTCAGTTTTTCTCCTCCAAAAATCACCATGATTAAAATGTGATATTAAGTTACTACAACAGTTTAACAAACAATGATTTAATTAATAAACTACAAAATGTTGCAGAATAATGTAATATATGAATGAAAAATAGCCTAATTTGTGCCAAAAGGGTTCTTTCTTGTCTTTTTAAAGAAACATGCATTTAAAACTTAAAATACAGATAAGTTAAGAAGCATTTTTTTCCATAAATGTGGCATCTGTCATGCGGTTATCATTGTATTCTGCAACATTAGTCAAAGCAGAGCAAGACATGTTATCATAATCCTGCTATAAAGCTACAAATCAAACCAGTCCACCGCCAGTTCTTTCATTCAGAGCAGTGCTCAATCACACTGAGTAGATATGCATGGACAGTCTCCCTTGACGCCATTCAACAATAAGCCTCTATTGCAGAACTGATGGTGTATATGACTCAGCCAACGCTTGTTTAAAGAAACCAAAAGCACAAAGATATGGAGAAAGGCACAGGACAGTCTGATTGTCAAGATGTCTCTGAGATTCTCTTGGTAGTAAACACTGCCATCTGCTGCCATAAATATGCATTGGCAGGTATAGGCTCGTCCATAAACGCTGATTTTGGTCATTATTGATTTGCAGTGCCATATAGAGATTACTATTAGATGTCATATCCTAGTATTATACACTTAATGTAAATATAAGGTTATGTAAGTGATGATATTTTTGTTGAACACAGACTTTGCCACTAAATCTGCCCCATAAAGTCTACTGTGTCACATTTGATACATTTTTTTTTCTTTCAAAAATCTGTTATGTTATTATTTTTCAAGATGATCATTTAATGAAATGTAACAACAAGTTTATGTGATTATAACGTTAAAATGTATCAGGTTTGATATAACTTTTGGGGAATGTTTATTTATATTTGTTAAGTCTATATCTCTCAGTCATCATTTTATTGCATTACATTTTGTTTTCCCCACACAATACAACAGAGGTCAGATCATAAAACTAAGCAAAACTGGCATGCTATTTGGGAGATTTAGAGTGGCGATGGCATCGGAAATTATTAAAGCTACACTGTGTGATTTTTACCTCCATCTGGTAAGGTATATGAAAAGGTATATGACGATCCAGTGAATATTAGTTCCTGTTCCTCTCAATTCCGATTTCGTTTTAACTCCTACGGTGGCCAATGTAGTCCAAGATTAACATGGCTTCCAGTTCAACCTCGTCCATGAGTGTTAACTCAAACGTAAACGCGAAAGGCGGAGCTTGAATTAACGGGTATGTCCCTCTTTGGCTAATGTACTTTCAAGATGGAGGGGCAACATGGCGACCGACATTAGAACCCATTTTCAATGGATTTTCAATGGCGTGTTATACACTCACAAGAATACTTTATTACTTGAACGAAGTAAATATACATTAAAGAGCACATATATTTTTGAAAGAACTAAGTGTTTTTAGCAAAGAATAAACTAAAAGAGTTACACAGTGTAGCTTTAAGCAACACAACCTCAGTTTTCAAGCGCGTTGCAGTGAAAAAGCTTTATCAGGATTTACTTTTGTCTACTTTTGACAAAAGGAAATTAACCCTTGTGCATCAATTAAAAAAAGTTACACATGGGTAAAAAGAGGACAAAAATGTCCATGTCAAAAAACTGTCATAAAAATGTGACACTTTGGAGCACAGACTTAAGTTTGGTATCATTTTAAAGAAGACCCTTTGCAGATTATTGCTGAGAAAAAATAATAATAAGTAAATCCAAAAAAAAGTTATATAGGTATAAGTTTATGAAAATTATTTATAAAAAATATTTTATATAAAATATATATTTTATAAATCAGGTTGAACTCAAAACTGCAATAAAATCAAAGCCATAAATCTAAATAGGTTGTGTTCCAAATTTGAGGATGATATCTCAAAAAATGAGCTTTCGGTAACAGTTTGTTTGGGCGTAGTAACATATTTTCCCCATTGGGTGCCAGCAAAACCCCACTGGTGCTCACAGTGATTGGATTTGTTATTTGAAGTTTTCTCTCTCAGTATTTCAAACACACACATGCGCACACATACACATATTTTTTTATAACACACATACTAACCACACTCTGACATCCATACCAACACACCCACACAAATATTGTTGCATAATTTATCCAGTTGGCTCTATAGTATGCCAAAGCAGAAAACAGGAATAAAGCGATATTTGTTTTATTGGCCAAACTTTAAAAAAAATGGCATCATCTGATAAAAAATAGTAAAGAATAAGTTATGATAGCCTTGCCATCAGAATGAAAGCCTCTTAACAAAGATTGCATAATTTTATAGTTAACTGTACCGGGGATTAAAAATGGCAGTTTTAATGGGTTTCAATGGGGACATTTTTGTCCAAAAGGTGCTGAGAGGGAGTATTTTTTGTACCTAATGCAAAAAAAAATATTTTTAAGAAAATGACGGTGAAATAGTAAAATTCCAATAAAAATACACACCTGTGCCAAGTTTTTTTGCAGTTAGCTTTAACACAGGCAAAGTGATCCAAAAAACAAAACTGAAAAGGACAAAAATGTCCATAAGGATGCACAAGGGTTAAAGAAAATCCCTTCAACACAAGTTCATCTCATAGCGCTCTCAGCTTCCGTATATGGACTGTAGGCAAAGCCTTCTGATTGGAACAAACCGATCTTTCTTTCCTGCATACCATTCCAAAAAAATAAAATCATTTGGTAATCATTTAATTATGTTTATATTAACAATATAACAGGCTAATGAAAAAGATAATAATAGTAAACTTATACTTTAATTCAGGATGGACAGTGCAACGTTTACCTTTAGCTTTGATTGAAGTCAAATTTATACTGTATTTTTTGTTATGTTATTATTAGGGCTGTGAAATGATTAATCATGATTAATAGCATTCAAAATAAAAGTTTGTGTTTACATAATATATGTGTGTGAACTGTGTATAATTATTTTGTATAAATACACACACATATGTATATATTTAAGAAAAAATTGTTATTTATATATAAAATATTTATGTATAGTACAAATTATATATATACATATATATATATATATATATATATATATATATATATATATATAGTATATACAAGCAAATTTTTCTTAAATATATACATGCATGTGTGTGTGTGTATTTATATATACAAAATAATTATACACAGTTCACACACGTGTATTATGTTATGTAAACACAAACTTTTATTTTGGATGCGATTAATCTCGATTAATGCGTTTCACAGCCCTAGTTATTATGTATGGGTTTTTTTTATATTATGTTGAGTGTTAATTATAAATGTATATTTCACTGATAGAAAGACGGAATGAAAATAAAAGGTAGGTTACTAAAAGTATCTTAAGCTGAAACAATGTTCTCAAAGAAGCATGCATCTAAAATTTAAAATAAAGACATTTAAGCAGAAATTTAGAGACTTTAGACCCCTTTGTTTCACAAGTCTGCCTTAAAGTCAGCGTGCACGAGTCACACGACCCATCTGCGAGAAGCCTCACGTCACAGTGTGTGGCCTCACAAACAGACAAGACCAATTAGTGCCTCGACAACAGTGATTACTGCCAGAGCAAGGCAGAGACACACACACTCTCGGTCCCTGTCATCCATCTCATGCTCAAAATCATATGTGGCATTTTCACTGATGATTTTTATTGGGTCGCTTACAAAGCTCCATCTGTAAAGTGTACTCCAATATGTCCACGTGGCTACTCGAGTGCTGCAAAGCAGGCTGGTTAGAATGTGGACTGAGCAATCCGAGCATATACTTGGTTTTGATTGTAAGCAATGCTACAAAATATAGGGCCCTATAATTTCTGCGATCATGAAATAAAAAGCACGCTCTTTTTACAGACTAAAATAACAGTAAAGGGTAAAAAAAATGAATTCCCAAAAATTAAAACGGAAAAAACGGAATTTGCAAAAATTAAAACGGAAAAAACGGAATTTGGGAAAAAATAAAATGGAATTTGGGAAAAAATAAAATGGATTTTATAGGGCCCTAAATATATCATGTTTAATACAACCCATTTGAGAGGTGTGTTTTTATAATAAAAGTAGGCCTATACATTGTAAAATGCTTGAAATTGACAAATAAGTGCAAGGCTAAAATTTTGTGTAAAAAAAATTATAATTATATATATATTTAAAAACACATATTTAACTGTGAAATGTCATAACAATTTAAAATATATTATAATTTATTATAATTTTATTCCAGTTACTTTCCATTTATTATCCATAATTTTTTCCCAAGGTTTTGACTGGTGTATATTTATTATTATTGTTGTTTTTATTGTTGTTGTTGATGATGATGATAGTAATATAAAAAACATAATTATATAACAATAACAAATTAATAATATTAAATAATATTTTTCATTATTTGAGGTAAAACATACCTCAGTCCTAAATTATGTTTACTAATTCTAAAAAAAAGCTAAACAAATTCATATCATAAATTATGACTTTTGTGTCATTACTTTAGTCACACTCAAAACGCTGGACATTTACCACACACCCCAAAATGACTTCATAAACTGAATTACTTGGCGGATCAAATACCCACTCAGCCATTATAATAAGCTGTATTAAAAGACTAATAAAAATAAAAGCTTATTATTAGTTGCCACCTGAGGCGCTAACAGAAATGCTTCAGTAAAAATTACAATAAAGGCACATTAGTTTTGGAAAACCCTATCAGAGTCCTGCCATGCATAATAGAACATTGGCCTCCTTATTTAATTAGTTTCAGGAGCTTGAATACAGAAGAGTCTGCTGTATTCACACATCCTTGCAGAGACCATCATAATAACTACATCCAAATTGTTTCTGAAGCTATCAGACAAAAGCTATAATTCCATTTTTATGTAAACAAAAACACATTTCCGGCCCATAAACCTGAACCGAGGACAGCCTGACAGTTTTAGAGCTAAACATCGATGAGACATGGATGTTATGGAACAGAGCCCAAAGCCTTAATAAGACAACATTTGTCCCTTGAGGGAGTGCATCATGTCTTTGAGGGGGGAAAAAGAATGAGTTGTTCACCAGAATCACTATAATGGTGACAGCCCACCTTTCACATGCAAGTACTCGACCAAAGGTATACTGATATATATATATATATATACATATATATATACTCACCGGCCACTTTATTAGGTACACCTGTCCAACTGCTCGTTAACACTTAATTTCTAAGCAGCCAATCACATGGCGGCAACTTCAGTGCATTTAGGCATGTAGACATGGTCAAGACAATCTCCTGCAGTTCAAACAGAGCATCAGTATGGGGAAGAAAGGTGATTTGAGTGACTTTGAACGTGGCATGATTGTTGGTGCCAGAAGGGCTGGTCTGAGTATTTCAGAAACTGCTAATCTACTGGGATTTTCACGCACAACCATCTCTAGGGTTTACAGAGAATGGTCCGAAAAGAAAAAAAACATCCAGTGAGCGGCAGTTCTGTGGGCGGAAATGCCTTGTTGATGCCAGAGGTCAGAGGAGAATGGCCAGACTGGTTCAGAGCTGATAGAAGGGCAACAGTGACTCAAATAACCACCCGTTACAACCAAGGTGGGCAGAAGAGCATCTCTGAACGCACAGTACGATCGAACTTTGAGGCAGATGGGCTACAGCAGCAGAAGACCACACCGGGTGCCACTCCTTTCAGCTAAGAACAGGAAACTGAGGCTACAATTTGCACAAGCTCATCGAAATTGGACAATAGAAGATTGGAAAAACGTTGCCTGGTCTGATGAGTCTCGATTTCTGCTGCGACATTCGGATGGTAGGGTCAGAATTTGGCGTCTACAACATGAAAGCATGGATCCATCCTGCCTTGTATCAACGGTTCAGGCTGGTGGTGGTGGTGTCATGGTGTGGGGAATATTTTCTTGGCACTCTTTGGGCTCCTTGGTACCAATTGAGCATCGTTGCAACGCCACAGCCTACCTGAGTATTGTTGCTGACCATGTCCATCCCTTTATGACCACAATGTACCCAACTTCTGATGGCTACTTTCAGCAGGATAATGCGCCATGTCATAAAGCTGGAATCATCTCAGACTGGTTTCTTGAACATGACAATGAGTTCGCTGTACTCAAATGGCCTCCACAGTCACCAGATCTCAATCCAATAGAGCATCTTTGGGATGTGGTGGAACAGGAGATTCGCATCATGGATGTGCAGCCGACAAATCTGCGGCAACTGTGTGATGCCATCATGTCAATATGGACCAAACTCCCTGAGGAATGCTTCCAGCACCTTGTTGAATCTATGCCACGAAGAATTGAGGCAGTTCTGAAGGCAAAAGGGGGTCCAACCCGTTACTAGCATGGGGTACCTAATAAAGTGGCCGGTGAGTGTTTATATATATATAAATAAATATTCAATATCAATAGTCTACGTACGTTATTCAGCAAAGATGCATTGAATTAATCAAAAGTGTAAGACATTAATGGAAAACAATTTCTATTTAAGATAAATGCTGTTCTTTTGAATGGTTTCCACAAAAATATTTAGCAGCACGAACTGTTTTCAACATTGAAAATAACAAGAAATGTTTCCTGTGTGCGAATCTGCATATTAGAATGATTTCTGATCATGTGAAACTGAAGACTGGAGTATTGATGCTGAAGATTCAACTCTGACATGGTAGGAGTAGATCAAAATATTTAAAATATATTACAATACACACAGTGTATGTGTGGCGTGTGTGGCGCGTGTGCGCATGCATGTGTGAAACATGATGAAACATGTCTTGGTTGTTAAACAATACCTTCAACCTACAAATCTTATACAGTAACTATTAACTTTTTTTTCTTTTTGGCTTTGAAACATTGAGTAAAAAAACATCTGCATATTGCATACACAATTGTGTTACTTAAGTAATACCATAAAATGTTCTTTCTTGATACAAACAGCACAATATGTCTCACACAAACACACCTGTGTCCATTAAATGTTTACACTCTCCAAACTCGTCCACCAAACATCTGCTGGGAGATGTGTGCGGTTTATGGGCAAGTTACGATCCAGAAATATGCCGTAAATAGAGATAACAAGGCCTGGATGCCCAGCACTAGAGTGAAATTCGTGAAATAAAACACCAAACAGCAGGAACATCCAGAATGTTCTTCTGAATAAAGTTAGCCTAATTTAACTGCATTAATAAAATGATAATGATGTGCCATTACAATATGAATGTTAGTCCCTGGATATGATCAAATTAATGTGATGTAATAATGGCACACCTGCGCTCCAACAGTTCAGTATTTGACGACCAGACACTCTGCTGTTAGCAGGCCATAAAAAAAGTCATCTTTAGGAATCGAGGAGAAGAGGCCCTTGCTGAAGAGTGTGTTATTGTAAAAAGATAGTATCATGGGTAATGGCTTGCTTAAATTGATTTTCTATCTTTTGACGCATGTGTTTGTCTAACATCACCTATACCCACTAAGACAGTTCCCAACCAGAGAGCCAGTATCCACTAGGGGCCGCAGCACACTTCCAATGCGGGTATTTCACTTTAAAAAAAAATAATTTACTCACCCTCATGTTATCCAAGATGTCCATGTCTTTCTTTCTTCAGTCGAAAAGAAATTAAGGATTTTGATGAAAACATTTCAGGATTTTTCTCCGTATTATGCACTTTAACCAAACGGTTCAAGGTAGCAATCGTAAC